>JAMKCH010059822.1:0-23292 GCA_023653785.1 Ophioderma brevispina | reverse complement strand
TTAATTTAAACAAATGTGTTTTCCATTCGAAGATGGTCTAAAATTGGAGTAGATAAAAGCCACTAAATTGCAAGTGTTACCCTAGCATATGTGTAGCAAGAAATGATTGGCAGGGACAGACAGACCAGGGAATATCACATCATGCACAGGAGTTGGGTGGTTGTCTCATGGAGCAGTGCAAATCCTCATGACTGGTTCCAATAGTTAAGAATTAGGACAGGATGATGCTACTAGAATTTCCTGACATTTCCTAAGCAGCTCGAAACAAAAACTTTTGATTGGATGACAGCCACCCATCACAGTGGATAACTTCTCAGTTCTTCATTGACATGTAATGGATGACATGGCCCAGGTTTTGAGGAGTAACCATTATGTGTACAATGACCAGATAGCACAACACTATGAGTTAAAATATGCTAATCAACCAAGGGCACAGTTCAGTTGGGGTGTAACTTGTCATGGCATTGGACATGAAGCTGATCTGGTGTAGTCTAGGGATCATAATCATATACAAAACTCAGGGGATGTGTTTCTAAATACACTGTGAATGAAAGCTATTGAAACTGTGCGTAGTAGTAGTTTAATTAATTGCCTCATAGTGACAAGCATTGTTTTGAAACCTGTTTACTGTAGTTTGAATTTTGTAATCTCGGGTGAATTAGTATAGGGAACCTTTACGTCGTTTTTTGAAATTGGTGGTCGGCACGACAACCGTAAAGGCCATAATGCATTGAAAAGCTGTAGAATCAGCACTGTATAAAGTGTATGACTTGTCGATGCAGTGCTGCATCGGACGTCAATTCCGTGAAAATGTACCCCTAATGGCCAGCAGTTATACAGTATATCATTGCACTACTTGTACTTGATTTATATCCTGCATTCTGTTTCTTAATGAAATAAATATGTTGCAGGGGCATTTTGGAGATAGTCTGGTCGGGATTCGGCTACACGATTTGATTTAGTGTAATGTGTTTACTAGAAAATGAGGGTGATTCGTAAATTCGAAATGCAAAAGATTGATAGATTGATAAGGATCGTCTGACATGCCCGAAATTCAGTATGACTCCGTTGTACTAGGTTGCATGGACTGTGGTTAAAATATTTAGAATCTATTTGATTGATAAACTACCCACAATCATAACAGAGGGACTCAACTATGAATGGATATATGGCTGTATAACGGCTGCATTTCCAAACCATGGTATTTCAAAATTAAAGGTGATGCAAAATTGCATGTGGTATATATCTATCTAATATACGACGACGGGTTTCCTATGATCTCAAGTATTTACACTAACATATAAGTACTAACATCCTCGTAAAGCAATGGTTGTCTTTTTAAAAGGACTATTCTTGTTGTTTACACTTCTGTGAACACCTGGAGTAGTTAAGCTGAGACGGCAAGACTCTTTGGAACAATTTCCAAATGCTTACTTGTATTTATTCGGCAATTGTGACATTATAAGTTATAAAATATGTTATATCACAAAGAGCAGCACTTTGTGGGGGCCGCCAGCTATAGTGGCAGGACCACTAGAATCGTGTGTGCGTGTGTATCGTATGTGTTTGTATGGGTTGTTGTGTTTGTATGGATGTGTTGGTCAAAAAATTGTTGGTTTTCACGGCGCGGCCCACAGCTTATATTCTCTTAATATAGCGTAGCGCGAAAGCCGGAACCGAAATTTATAGTTGTTTAATTTCAATAAAGATGTCTTGAAGTTGATTTACAATGGCAATGCTGTTGGGATCCCAGGTTAGACGAACTGCCCAAAAGGTTTTTCCCAAGTGTTGTATCCAGAGATAATTGGCCCATTAACTCCGAACCAGACCCCCAAATTACACAACTAAAATCTTATGAGGGGGGGGAAGCCCTGGACATTCATAAAAGGACTCAGTTTAAAAAAATGAATCGTTGATTATATAGTTTTTTGGGGGACAGTCTGTTTCCTGTCATCGATTGTCTCCTTCAAGAGAGGGAGTTTACTCTAGGCAAATAGGTTACTAAAGAGTGAAGAATTTTTTATTCAAGTCACACCAACATAATGCAGTCAGTGAAAACAATTCACTGACCCATCCAGGATTTGAACATGGGACCTTCGGTTTACTAGGTCAGTGACTTTTTCACTGAATGTCATTTATATTGTGTTGGTGACTTGAATAAAAATCTTCATAATGTTAATTCCCACATGTTGAGCTTCTCTTCATGTTACTAAATATTGCATTGGGAGGAAAAACAGGATTGTACTGTAGTGCTTTGATAAATATTTAAACGATTTGATTGATGTTTATATTTAAATCTATTGTGAAAACATAAGTTTTTTTAGTTGGGACCCAAGTGCGTTGCATGTGACATATTTTTTCGGCAACCGACATGATTTTACAGGTTTGATCGGTATAACGTTTAAAAACTGTACCTTTTTACCACTATAAGTATAAGTCATCTATTCTGAGAGCATATACTATGAAGATTTCAGAAACAAATTACAATTGGCTTCATCATACAGGGTGACTCATAAATATACAGGGTGTAACAAGCCAAAATTAAGTTAGAAAAGGTATTCAGTTTATGGGAGTGTCACCCCTATAAACTACGTGATGATACAATATTTTTGGACTTCACTTGTTAGTATAATTAACAAAATGCCCACCAAGCCAGTACAAACTTTTATCGGAACCAAATACTTCCATTACCACAGATTACAGGGGCTAGTCCAAAATTAATGCAAGATTCTTCAATTCTCCCGATATCGGTACTGAATAGACAGATTTTATGATTGAGATGTTGTTATAGATGTTAAAATCAGCAAAGCAATCCAATTATGAAATTTAGAAGAGAATTCGACAAAGCGTTTTCGTGAAAATTCTTGTTTGATCAAATGCAGCCCGAGGGCACTTTTCAGATTTGTCGCAAACATTTGTTGTTTTCTAGGATTTTTAGTTTATATGAAGTAAAGAGGCTCAACCATCAGACCTGCCTAGAATTTGACCTATATCCATGCTTTGTTTGTCCTTAGCACCCATTTGTAGCATCGTGCTCCTCCGCCACATGATCCTCGCCACATGATCCAACCCTGACTTTTTACGCTTAACGAGTTACAGTACTTTAGTACAAACTAAATCCTATTTTTTGCTTCAGAAATTGGAAAGGCAAGGCCAAGGAAAAAAATAATACCAAAACAAGCTCTGTCTCATATAACATGACCAACTACAAGCATGGTAAACAAGTTTTGGGAACTACGAATGCAACAAATCCACCCGTTTTTTAGGTGCCCAACTTAAAAAACCTGATCCTTTACAGTAATGAGAGAAGGAACAAGACTTCTAGCCAGAAAATGTGTAATGTTCAGATGGAGTTGAAATCACAAAACATTTAAGGAGATGTATTTTTCCCTGGGAGATTAACCCCCAGAGGTGGACACTTTTCTTAGAGCATCTCTGATTGGCTCTTATATACTTCATACAACATGATTATAACCTCTAAGTAACCATCAATCAGTTCAACTGTTTAACTATTTGATTGATGCTTTTGATTTAAACTTATTTGACAGTAAATACAAAGTGCACTTATCTGGGCCCAAATCATAAAACATTACCAAGCCTAGTGGCAACTAAAATGGACTTGTGCAACTAAGCTAGTTGAATTACTAGTTGAAAATTCATAAAAACCTACTAGTGCTTAGTTGCATTCTAAGCATCTGGCTAAATTTAGAGTTGCATCCGAGCAACGCTAACTCAAAACTTTAGGTGGAACTAAATCTGTGAAGAAAACAATATTATTACTATTATTTCTTTAAATATTTTACAAAGCAATTACACTGAAGTTTTATCTTTACAACAATATTTATTTATAGTTATGTGAAATTTAAATTAAACAATATAAAAACATTTCATTAAAAAAAGGTGAGTTAAAGTTTGTTCTTCAATTTTCATTGCATTAAACGTAATCTGAGACGAATATACCTAACAGAGATTCGAAGCAAGTAACTAAATGGATTGTTTGCAGCGTTGCAGCGTCTGGTACGGTGTTGTTATATGTTAATCACGCTTCCCTCGATGATCGAAGAAAGCAAGTAAGCGTATTCAATACATTTCAATGTATAACCCCAGATTTGCATTTGGTGGGATATTTTGAAATCAGTGAGCTCACAGTGCGTGTTATTTGCAAACGCCTTCCTTGAACACAGTTAGTACTCAATGAAAACTTTTTGCATGCTAAGCCATGGAATATACTTTAAAAATGACCCCACTTTGTACCTCATTGCCGACTATAGGTCGATACTTTGCTTCAAATTTCAATTGTATTAATGACATTTTTTGGATATCTTCAAAATATAATGATTTAATTAAAATGTGATTTTCTCTTTCAATATCCAAGAATTGAAAACAAAATTTTGGACCCAATTTCATTTCTCAAACTCATATTTTTTTAACAGAGTAGGCTCTATGGAATTTTATTTGAATTTTGAATTATGTCTTAAGAGACCAGAATGAAGTTATTGTGACATGGCCAAACCATTAAAGTGTTAATGTGAGCTTGAACTAATAATAAGTATATTCATTGTTAGGTACGAATCTCCGAAAGCACAAAATTGGGTAAAAGTACCTGATGGGCAGAATAACTGGCTCAAAGAACATAGTGCTACAGCGCCACCGTGTGTGGCCAAGTCATTGCAAGCCGAAACAGACCAGGTTCGAATACGCTCGACCTGTTAACAATGGACAACAGCTTGCTTCATCTTGCAAGCTTATTCGTCTTCAGACGTAATGCCGTAATCGCATCAGTGAAAAGGAAAAAGGAAGGAACTGTGGTAAATACGGCCCCCAAAATAATGCTTCTAATTGATGAAAAAATAAATTCTCAAACCTTATAGATGAAAGAAATATTAAATAATTTCTTTAATTCTGCTGTTAATAATTAAAAAATTGTTCTTTGTTTACTAAAGTTTATTATAATGTTGGCCTTACAGTACCATATATGAGCTTTATGATATGTTTACAAATTTGGAGTAATGAATAGATTTGATTAGTAGAAAATATTAAAAATCACATTTCTCAAAGCAGCAGTATTACAGCGAAATTAAAGAAATTTCTGTAATATTTCTTTCAGTGCTGAGTAGCCTTCGGTTTGTCAACTCTTGATAATATAGTATAGATTTGCTCATGTGTACACTGTACTAGCCTAGTATACGGAAAGCTACTACCAATTATATTGGCCATTTTGATCATGGTTCACAGGTGAGCCAGCATGTTAATGCTCTGAGATGCACAGACTAAAACAAAAGGTTAGTCATTTAATGTATTAATTTAATTACCAACCAATTGCTGCAACCAAGGCCATTCCGCCAGAAAGCACCCAATTCTGTAGACAAAAGCTGAGTCGTTGGCAACTAGATTTCCTGGATGTAACTAGTTAGCAAGGTCTTAGTAAGGTTTTATGAATTTCAATTTAGTTGTCAACTCTGTAGTTGCATACTAGGGATTTTAGAATCTTACAAGGCCTTAGTTGCCAGCTAAAACTAGCAAGGTTTTATGAATTTGGGCCCAGGATAGCAGAGACTCAATGAAACATTTTGAGAAAGAAGTGCCCCCAATTTTTTAACCCGTTTGGTGTTGGCATATTTGAAATGCTTACATAGATCACATCTGCAGTGAATACTAGTAAGCAAAATACACCATTTTTTGAAATTTGGGATTTTTCTACATGTACAACAGAAAAGTAAAGCATCCTTTCTATAGGGAGGAATACAACAGCAGGCAGTTAAAAACATAGTTGGGGTTTTCTTTTCACTTTTGTTTGTCCATAAACCTTTGAAATTTCTCGGTAGGTGTTCTCCAGAGAATAAAGTGCCAAATTGAGGAGAAATTTTTATCTAAAAAAATATCTACTCTGTACTTTAAAGGGATTAGCAGTGATTAATGCGAGAAAAGTCGAAAAATGTGGAAATGCATTTTTTACACTTATAAATCAGGGCATAAGTGGTACAAGTCCATATACACTGCTTTAATGTAGAAACCAAACCACCAAAAGAGTGAAAAAATCACGTATTTGAGGAAATCTGCCATACCGTCTCCCACAAAAATACCTAAGAGGATGGTGTGCTCAAAATGTACATAACAGTCTGATTGTGGTGTACACAAGACAATAAACAAGATCTATAAAGTTGAGGTTTGAGGTCAAACTGTATATTGATCATGGTGTAACAATTATCATGCTAACATTTTGGAGATTCAACGGGACGAAAGGCTTTTGTTTTGATCTAAGTGGAATTTTGATCGCATGTATTAGAAATTAACCAGAATCGGAAAAAAGTACTGCCTTGTCTTTAATACAACGATTGAGCAAAACCACTTGCAGGTTATGTTTGCATATCCATACCAGTAACAAAAATACAAAATTAAGAATTTTGATGATTGTTTTCCAATGTTTTGATTCGCAAATCGCTGCTGACCCTTTTTAAATCATGAATGACAATTCATGAGATTTTTTTTTTCCGAGTGAGATTAATCCTTCTTTCTACTGCATGGTTAATTTGCATTTGGATTACATTGAAGTAATGGTGATGAAGTTTAAAGTCACTATCAGCGGATTTCTTCAAAATGTAAACAAATAGTGCCACACTATTTTTAGCAAAGTCCATTTTTTGCACTGTTGTATTGAAAATTGGTGCGGCTAGTTTTCTGTGTTTGTGTAGTGATGACCCCGTTAAGAGTGGTTTAGCG
The DNA here is from genome assembly GCA_023653785.1 of Ophioderma brevispina. Lineage (NCBI taxonomy): Eukaryota > Metazoa > Echinodermata > Ophiuroidea > Amphilepidida > Ophiodermatidae > Ophioderma > Ophioderma brevispina. The sequence continues at coordinate 16,572 of JAMKCH010059822.1, read as the reverse complement.
TAAACAGCCCTATATTGTAAAGTAGTGAGATTTTTTTATGCTGTGTTTACTAATAAAGTCGGGATCCCGACATTTATTTTCGGGGTAGAACAGTCATAATGGCATCTTCAATACAACTTTAATGCTTTGGTTGTATGTTTTTCACAAAGAAACAGTAACAGTAAATTAAAACAGGGGCGGATTTAGAGTGGGTCGCACCCGTCGGTTGACCCTAATTTTTTTGCAGGAGAGCACAGGGCACCGGATGTCGCATAGAGCATCGGGCGCACTTTGTTGTAGATATAAAAAAATGAAATTTTTAGGGACAGGGCGCCCTTTAGATTCTAAGAATGAACGGTATACAGGGCATGGGCGCCTGTGTGGTAGATCTGCTTTGGGCGCCTAGCGGACGCATACGCCCCCTCCCGCTCTTTTGATTTCGAACCGACTGGAGAAAAGTAAGGGAAACATTTGGCGCCCACCTCTATTTTTTGAATCTCGAACCCGCCCTCGGAATTTATAAGTGTCTGTTATGGCTAACACAAGCAATTTAGAGACAAAAGAGCAATTTGAATTTGGAAAAAAAATGACTGATATGTGGCTTAAAGCCTCAATTAAAAATCTAACTCTTGTGGCATAAATACATTTCCTTCTGAAGTCGATTGTGAAGTAAATTGGAAAGACCCAAGTGCACACTCATTGAATGTTGTTTAATAAATTAAGAAATCCTTTGAGTGTAACCTTGGAGAAATGCAGCAAGCTTGATAGTATCCTTCCTTCCTAAAGCCTGCCCTTAATGAGAGCCATGAGTGCCATATACCTAGGTTTAGGTGTTTATTATTATTTTGGGAGGGGCCGAGTTGGTGGTGTGATGTGCGGTCGAGTCGACTCACCTTCACCTTTCACCAATGCGGACCGGGTCGATTCCAGTGAGCAGTGTCGTTATTGTGATTTGGTTGCCGATCCATAAGCATTCAGCAAAATAAATACCCAGTGGCCGTGCCAGACCTCTTTTCTGAATGGAGGGGGGAGGGCAAAAACGGGGCCAAAAAGTGAAATTTGGGAGGGGGCAAGTGAATTCTGGGGGGGGGGGCAAGGCAAGTGAAATTCTGGGGGGGAAAAAATATCAAAAATATTGCGATTTTTAACCAATTTGGCACCCAAAATCACGGATTTTGCAAAATTTGGTGCATTTTCCCCCCCAAGTTGATTGTCATTTTCCTTGAGGCAGGGGGGGGGGGGGGGGGCAAAACTGGGGTAAGAACAAAAAATGGGGAATTCCCCCATGCCACCTGGCGCGCACTGTAAATAATGTAGTGAGTAAGTTTTAAATGTGACGTAGATTTAATGTTCAAGTTTGATTGGGGTGGTGAGGGGACGAGTAAAAGAGTTCCATCAGTGCCCCCCATTTAAATGCCATTAAATGTTACATCTTTTTCCATGTGCAAAGCGTGGGCATAATAAAACAGGTAACAAACTCATGGTGAAAAGGATGTACAATGAGGATTAGGAAATTATGCATTGATATAATGACCTTTGCTCAAAAAAGGGCTGTAATGCTACAACCAGTCTTCATATCAAAAATAGTACAACCCCTTTATGCAATGCGATGTGGCCACACAGGTGAGTGATTTTTTGTATGCAGACAGCATCCGCACATCCTAGGCTTTAAGTCGCTATGGAGAATAGATGAAAAGGAACCTAAGTAGCTGAATGAAAATACTGCATATTGCTAATGTTCAAGTCAAGGCAGGACAGCTGATAAATCTTTTCCCTGATTTCTTCATGTTCTCTATGTTCCACCATTACAATTTCAGAAATATATGGCATATTGCGTGCAAATATTAAAAGTGATGCAAGGTGGGAATAGAACTAAAGCCTCCTAACTGGGGGTTACACATAAAGAGTGAATTGAATAATTTTGTGAGTTAATCAGATCAGTTTGGATGAATTATAATACATAAAAAAAATTGGTCCCTTGGCATGGGCGCCCGCCATTAGACATACTAGATGACAGATAGCTACAGGACTATACTACAAATGAATAGGCCAAATCTTTTTTAATTATGAACTATGTTCCTGACAAATTAATGCCCATGTAATATCTGAAATCTGATGTATGTCATGAGAAAAATAATAAGAAAACATATAAACGACGGAAATAAAAAATCAATCGACGGAAAGTCATGTTGTGAATGTTGTACTTAACAAGTAGGAGATCTTTTGGAGAGTTAAAGGGGAGTTGTCACTTCAAAAGCAACGCATTGTGGAAGAAGTATATTTAGCAAACGCTGTGTGTGATGTAGAGTGTTGTGTTGTAGTGATTGCTGGAAAGTTTGTCCTGAACGTGGGGAGCGTTTTGATAGTTAAAAATATATGGTGCGTGTTACCATCAGAGTATTAGAAGAGTTACGTTTTAAAAAAGTGTGAGTGTGTGTAGACTGGTGTTAATGTTTACATTTGAATTAGGGGCAGGTTGTTCCGGAGAGTTTAATATGGCGAGGTCACACAGAGTATCATGATTTTTTTTTTGTTTGCTTCTTCTCAACATTACTTTTCAACATATGAACTAGTATGTAATCAAAATACTTTCTGTACGGTGAAGGTGACAACTCACCATACCTTATATTTTCCCCTCTCAACTTACCCGCACTTAATGACAAGTTAAAACTCCTTTTTATTATGTCGTATTAAACTACCAAACCAGGAATGTTTACCAAACACAACTCTGCAATACTCCGAATTAACTCAACCCATTTAAAACTTCTACCAAAAGCTGTCACTGTGGTAGGTTTAAACTCCCCCAATACATCAACAAAAGACGCCACATCCCAAACTGTGCCATATCTAACTCTGCCAATATGAGTAAAAACTCACATATTTGACTCTCATAATGATACCCCCACTTTAAAGTACAAACCTTCCCAACTCGCCATATAATACAACGATCAATCTGTTGCCAAAAATACTCTAACTCTTAACTCTTCCACCTTCCGGATTTGATCTTTCGACATATTTTAATGCTCCAAATTTCATGTCTGCCTGCACTAATGGCCAGCAACAGTGCTGAAATGACGAATAAATTTATTCGTATTTTTTATTCCGTCTTCTACACCTGATGATGGTGTGATGAAAGTTGCCTTTTAGTGTGTTTATATGCCATAAAATAACAAGGACAGGAAAGGACAGGCAGACTATGCGGAAGACTATACCAAAACGTGTTAAACATTGTGTGATAATTTCACCTTAGATGGTCTTTTATGATAAACAGAAAATGGATTTTCCAAAATGGCTGACGATTGGCAATTTAATTAAAGGTGATGTGAGAACATAACAGAAGTACGTAGTAAGTAGGCTCATACTGCATTGTATATATCCACACCTGAGTGAAGAATAAGCATACATTAAAACTTTATGTAATTAAAAAAAGTTTATTTAGGGTTTCTTCCATACGGCCGATAGGAAATGTCAAAAATTAGGTTGGGGTTTTTTTGCATGCTTCATTCTGTCTAGTACCTGGCCAATGTTTAATAATGCTGGTACCTGTAAATACTGGGTAGAGAGGAATAATAAAGGTAAAACACATTACTCAAAGGCGAACAAATTGCACAGCGTGGCTCAAACTACAACCTTTTTGGCGGTGGGTTCACAGGAGCTTTACCAACTGGACCACATGTGCCCCCATGTCCACCCTGGACTACTCTCATTTTTTATTCAAAGGAAAAAGTCGCCGTGTTTTCTGAGAATTGCCAATAAACATCGTGTACAGATATTTGATAGAAAAAAAATGGGATCTACATTTAGCACAACATGTGGTTGCCTGGGAAGGACATGTTAGCATGAGCTCGCTACAGTATTATAATTATGACCACAAAAAATTCTACTAAATACGGATTTCTGCATTTTAAAATGGGAAAAGTGTATTATACACTTGAAACATGTGTAAGCTGTAAACATTTATTTAGTGCACGGGCTGTTATCATGGGATGAATTATTGTCGCAAGGTTTGAATAATAACTCCAACAAATTCGTTGTAGGAGTTCCCCCACGGTGCGGGGTAAAGAATAGGCCCCGATATGTAATCCTGCAATTGTCGTAAGCGGCGACGAAAGGGACGACTCGCCTACTGTTCGCAACATAGATGTTGGTTGCAAAAATTTCTACAATGTTGACTTTGAGCAGAGGTCTTTGAGTGTACTGTAGTCTCATGCAGAGCCCAAATAGTGGGTAGCCAGGCAGGTTGGTCGGTACCACCTGGGGGTAAAAGCAGGCATTTATACCAGGGTACCTCATACTATGGACATACCAAAAATGTATGATGGCCATTCTGTAGGGGTAGCTTAAACGAATCTAGGGCTAGCAAAAGAATTAACAGGGGTCAAAATTTCAAAGTGGTCCAATGTTGTCGAATTGCGGGGATACCAACATGTTCGTATGTCATTAAGGATTACAAAAACTGTATAGTTTATGCTATCTCGACTACCATAAGGAGTTATGAAGGTGGAAACCGTTTGTAGGTCAAAGGTTACATTTAGCTTCTACAGGGGTCAAAATACTAATAAAACTTGCTACAATTCAGGGAAATGGTCTTCATATTGTTTGTAATGTTATTTACAATTAAAATAAGGAATAGTTTGGACCATCTGCAATGTGAAAGTATATAAGTAAGACCGCATTAGTAAACCCCACACCTTATAGGGGGCTGCTGACGGGGTAATTTTGGGTGTGGTAACTTGATAAACTATACCTTCTAACATTTGTCCAAACTTACATTATTTACTTGTTTTACAGTACAAATAATAGGAGACCATTTCCATGAAATTGAAGCATTTTTTAGTATTGACCCTGTAGAGTAAATTTAAACCTGACTACAATCAACGTTTGGTTTTCAGCTTATAACTATCTAAGGGTTAAGTCAGAGTAGCACAAACTATACAATTTTTTTTAATCCTTGCGATCATAACGAACAATTTGGTAGGCAATTCAACAACATTGGGGACAACCTTTCAATTTTTTTTACCCTGTCATAATCTTTGCGAGCCCCTAGGATCGCTAAGCTACCCCCTACAGAATGTGCCATATACATTTTGTGTACGTCATAGTATGTATGAGAGGTATCCCTTGGTAGAAATGCTCTTTGCCCCCCCCAGGTGATACCCAATACAGGTATTTCAGACGGTTGGCTCATCCACTATAATGCCAGTCATGATGTGTGCTGATGAGGTACTGTTGTTTTATCCCCCTAGCTTGAATAGAAGGCGGGGAGATTTGCAATTGAGCGCGCAAGTCTGTATGTTTATGTGTCGTGTAGTGTGTTCCCGTTTGTTAGTTTTTGTTTTTCGGGTCTTGTTCAAAAAGTTGAAGTCCGATTTAAACCATTATGATGTTTTCAGAATCTCTTCCATCCTATATTACTATACACTAACTGGAAAACCAATAAAAGGAAATACTTCTCAATAATCTCTCAAAACTTGGGTGCCCAAATTACCAATCCCCTTAACTTAGAAAACATTCCTAGTGCCGAGTTAAGTTGTCCCCTGGTAAGATGACCCGTATTTAAGCCACAGCGACAAATGAACCCACTAGTCTAACTGTGTTGGTATTCATCGTAGCCCGCAATTGTTCGTCGAATAATACGGCATTATTACTGTCGAGTGAGGGCCACGTGATTTAGGCTATAGGTTCCCCGGAAGTAGCTGGATGTGCCTGATTTCGGTCATGTCCTGTACTTTGGCTGATCGCTCGCAAGGACGCGTTTTGTTTTTATTTACCTAGTCGAGATGGTAATTGTCCCCGCCGAACGATAGTTCGGAAGGGGACTATGACATGAGCAGGTTCCGGGTCGTTTTGTCCGTTCCGTTCGTCCGTCGTTCGTCCGTCCGTTCGCCAGTGATAAAAATGTGAACCCCGTTGTTATACAATTATACTGGAGTCCGTAAGGGGAGACAATGAGTGTAATGGTGGAAAGAAGCGGGTTGATGAGTTTGACTTTATTGGATTGTGGCCATAAAATAAAATATGCTAATTACTGTAGTATCTAATTTGCATATTTACTAGAAATTTGCCCTTGCAAGGCCCTTCGTTTTTGTACAAGTTGTTTGGAGTTCCGACGGCGTATACGTAACTTGGTGTGGAAGGAGACGGGTCTGAAGAGTTCTCGAGTTGGTCAGATTTGGGTGGTATTTCTGGCCAAAAATGATTTTCAGGTCAATTGAATGTAATCGCTTGATCCGTGAGTATCGTACTAGCATATGGCCTTCAGCATGGTAGATAGATAACTTGTACTTTGTAGGCAAAGAGCAACTCACAGAAACTCATGAAGTTTGAAAAATTTTTGTTGCAGTCGCGCACTTAAAAAGCCGGAGGAAGAAATTAATTACCAAAATGGGTCTCTAAAAACACAAATGTCATCAGTCAAAAAGGTACAGGGATTTTATTTTTGACAGAGGCAAGATTTTCCCCAGAGGCAAGATTTTCCCAAGTTATAAACTGGCCAAGCCAAAAGTCTTAAAATGAAATGTGTATAGTAATATAGGAACAGGATTCTCCAAAACATAATAATGATAATTGGATTTTAGTGTTACGTCCACTACCCAAAATTATTGGTCTTGATATGAGTTGGAAAAAAATATCGGGCTCGACTGCGTCTCGTTCCACCGACGGGGCGGGGGGGTTCCCCGGTTGCTAAACCCTTTTTTGGTGCCAAATTATTTAATGTAATGTCAATTGGACCTGTTCCGCTCCTTTATCCAAAAACAAAATCCACCGGGGTATATAGGTTAAGATAAAGGGTGATCCCAAAGTGATGGAGGGGGGGGGGGGGGGGTGGCAAACCACCCCCCTTTGGAAAGAAGTACCAACATGCCCTAACACAACACAGGAACATCACAGACATTGATTTGGTACCAATAGATGGCTATGGTCCTCCTCTTGCCCATCGATACCCAAAAAATGAGTACCAACATGCCTTAGCATTTACGTCAACAATGACGTCATAAAGGGTCGCATGTCAGCAAACTGCAATTTCCATGATACAACAGTGAAATGAAAAATTCTATTTTGACAAACACAGGTTAGGAAAATCCGATTTTCATCGGTGTTGGTTTGACTCTTCTTGAGGGGAAGACTAGTTTATATAATGACGCATTTTAGAGCTAAGGTGTGTGAGTCGCTCTTAAACATCGAAATATCAATTTTCCACCCTATATCAGTATTTTTCGGACTTTACCTAACCATATGAGTCATGGTGATGGCATAATGGGGCTGTTGGTACTTATTTTTGTACCAAGTGGAAAGAAGAAGACAAGAACTTAAGTATCCGTTGGTACAAATATAGTATCGGGTGTTCAAGTAACGAAATCACGGGTGGTAGTAACACCCCCCCCCTCGGGTTTTGTTACAAAAAAATGGCTCTAAGTAGACGAGGGTTAATTTCAGTGTTTACTATAAAGTGACAGGAGGAGATTTTTTTAGGATACAATTTATCTCAAATTTCACAGGATCGGTTTTAGACCACCTAAACGATAACGTTTCGCAGGTTTATTGGACAAATAGGTGCAAAAGGAACCCGCAAAACCTTGTTTTGAAAGTTGCCATGCTATGTGTAATCGTTTCCCCATAGAAAACATGCTTTGACTTTCTGTCGTGCACGCCAGAAGTACTTAAATCATCTTATTACATAAAGACAGGTATTCGGCTTATTCATTTCAGGTCTGATCAAGACATTGGTGAGCATTCCATATATGTAAAAAACCCGGGGTTCGAGAAAAATTGGGGGGGGTGATTCTTTCTGGAACTCCTCATGTCTACTTTAAAACGCTAAGAGATTTAAAAATATAACTTTTTTTTGTGTATAGTTAAATAAAATGGTTCTACTAGAACGAAAGATAGTAATCTAAATTGTCTCAATTCCAGAGTTAGAGGCTGAACTCCGATTTCCGTTTTCATTCAGTAAACATATGTGCACAGTTGCAACAGTGCATAGGATTACCATGACATAACAAATCAGGATGGGGCTTTCAAACAAAGTTGTGATTTCTATATGAGGACTTTGATTTGAGCTAGTTATTCAACAGCGATTAGATATGCAAAACACATTTGTTTGAAAATTTAGTGCGCCCTCAATCAGGAAATCCTGCGGTCCGCTTTTTCAGGATGGTACTGATTTTTTCAGGAACATTTGGGTTTGACCAAAAATTGAGGAGGCATTTGTTAGAGGGGCATTTATTACATTACAATGCTATGACTATCTAATAGATCAGTGCTGATTAACTCTGAGGTGGGGTAAATGGGGGGAAATTTTCTATATGGCAATGTCACCGTTTTATGTGACACTGAACTGTATCTTAATGTAGTATCAAGTAGATTCCTGTGTTATGTTGGAAAAACTGAGAGAAATTTTGTTGATCAAAAAGTACACTTTGAGTTCAATGTTTTCACGCTTAATATTCAAACAGGCAGAGTATTGGAGTTTAATGTTACTGTGATTTAAACAATGTTCAGCAGTTATAGGAATTACATAATAGTTACCATTTTCTATGCATAACAAGGGTTGCTACTCTGATCTAATCAGGAACAGAAACTCGGAGATGCGGCTATTTAAATCATAGAGTGAACTTTAAATGAAAAAGATTTAATTTGTCCCAACCCATTGTCACAAATACGAATGTGGACTCGGTTTGATTGCAAAGTCTAAATGTGATGAATGAGTGGGAAGATAGTTCAAGGGGTTGTGAGGTACAATGTGGGTAGTGTGCCGCACGCCCTTGGGTGCATGGCAATTTTCTCTGTATTATTAATTCTTCTGACCAGACTTGGAAACCTAGGTGATTTATCGGGGGGACTATTGCAAGGTAAGTCAGCTTGTTTGCTCAAAACCCAGTTAAAACCATATGGGAGAGACTTTTATTTCTAATGTTGTAATGCAACAATTTTCAGTGCTTTCTTAGGAATACAATCATTGATAAATAGCAGAAAAAAAATGGGAACTCAGAACAACAAAACACAGGGACAGCAGAACACAAAATTTGCACATAAACACACCTTCTCCGTTCTTCCTTTGTATCCTATTCAAACACACAACCTTATTACAAAATGTAACACCACACAAACACACACGTGCACCACACACACATCTGTGTATACATATTCCACGAAAATGTGTCCCAGTCAGAAAAGCCAAACATGGAATAAAGCTCATGTTATACTTCGAGGACTTGTCCATACTTTCAAGGACCTTCTGTTCGAAGAATTCTTTTGGGTAGGGCCTCAGAGGAAGTCAACAAGTAAACGCATGCACACACGATGTACATGTATGGTTTGAAAAACTAAAAAATCTGCAAAACTAAAAAACAAAACTAAAATCATATAAAAACATTAAAAAAGGAAAACAATATTTAAAACAAAATTCCATCTATCCAAACAAACACCAGATTTGTGATTACAAAAAATGGCTCAGGTAGACGAGGGTTAATTATCAGTGTTTACTTAAAGTGACAGGAGGAGATTTTTTTAGGATACAAATTTCTCTCAAATTTGACTGGATCGGCTGTGGACCACCTACCGAGAACGTTACGAAGGTTTATTGGACAAATAGGTGCAAAAGGAAACCGCAAACCTTGTTTTGAATTTGCATGCTATCGTAATCGTTCCCCATAGAAAACCATGCTTGACTTTCTGTCGTGCACGACAGAAAGTACTAAATCATCTTATTACATAAAGACAGCGTATTCGGCTTATTCATTTCAGGTGTGATCTAATACATTGGTAAGCATTCCAAATATGTAAAAAACCGGGGTTCGAGAAAAATTGGGGGTGCTTCTTTCTGGAAATCTCCTCATGTCTCTTTAAAAGCTAAGAGATTTAAAAATATAATTTTTTTTTGTGAAGTAATAAAAAATTGTCTACTAGAACGAAAGATAGTTACCTAAAATGCTCAATTCCAGAGTTAGAGATGAATCAGATTTCCGTTTTCATTCATTAAACATCTATGCACAGTGCAACAGTGCCATAGGATACCATGAATAACAAAAATTCAGGATCTGGAATTTCATAACAAAGTTGTGATTTTCTATATGAAGGACTTTGATTTGAGCTTAGTTATTTCACACATCGATTAGTATATGCAAAAAACATTTGTTTGAAAATTGAGTGCGCCCTCATCAGGAAATCCTGAGTCCGCCTTTAAATGTATGGTATATGATTTTTTTTTCCAGGAACATTTGGTTGACAAAAATTGAGGAGGCATTTGTTAGAGGGGCATTTATTACATACAATGCTATGAATTATCTAATAGATAAGTTGATGATTAAATTATGAGGTGGGTAATGGAGGGGGAATGTTCATATATGGCAAACTGGTCCAGTTTTATGTGACACTGAACTGTATCTTAATGTAGTATCAAGTAGATTCCTGTGTTATGATTTGAAAAAACTGAGAGAACATTTTGTTGATCAAAATGACCAATTCTTTCCAATTTTTCTCCTGCTTAATTTCAAAAGCAGAGTATTGTATGTTTAATGTTAATGTTATTTAAACCATGTTCAAAGCAATTATATGAATTACATAATAGTTACCATTTTCTATGCATAACAAGGGTGATACTCTGATCTAATTCAGACACAAAAATCGAGATGCTGTATTTAAATCCTAGAGTGAACCTTTAAATGAAAAAGATTTAATTTCACACTTGTCACAAATGACAAATGTGGAATCGGTGAAAAGTCTAAATGTGATGAATGAGTGGGAAGATAGTTCAAGGGTGTGTAGGTACAATGTGGGTGTGTGCCGCAAGCCCTTGGGTGGCATGGCAATTTTCTCTGTATTATTACTTCTTATGACAAGAATTGAAACATAGGTATTTATTAGTGGGAAATATTGAAGGTAATTCAGTTGTTTTGCTCAACCCATGGATAAACCATACTGGGAGACTTTTTATTTCTACTGTGTACATGCAACAATGCTCAGTGCTTTTATTAGGAATCAACAATCATTGATAAATAGCAAAAAACATGGGAACTCAGAACAACAAAAACACAGGACAGAACACAATAATTTGCAAAACACACCTTCCTCCGTCTTCCTTTGTATCTATTCAAACACTTACACCTTATTACACATACACACATACACACACAAACACACACGTGCACACACACACACACATCTTTGTATGACCTATATTCAAAGAAACTGTGTCCTCAGTCATAAAGCCAAACATGGAATAAAGCTCATTGTTATACTTTCGAGGACCTTTGTCATACTTTCAAGGACCTTTGTTCGAAAGAATTTCTTTTGTGTTAGGGCCTCAGAAGTATAAGTCATACAAGTACACGCATGCACACACGCATGCACACACACCCTAACACACTTGCACGCACACACACACATACACACAACCCCAGAATGTATCATGAAATTGAAAGGAAAAAAATATTTAAAAAAAAATCATATATCAAAAAACACCTAATTACACCAAAGAACCTGCCTCAAAGGCTAAAATGCATGCTTGAATAAAAACCGGAAATTTAAATATCTTGAGTCATTGGCGAATCTTATTGTTTGTTCAGCAATGATATAATCATCTTAATGTCACAAGAGTTGAAAAGTAGGAACTTGGCTTTTAAATTTGCATTTGTAAATTAAACATTTAGTGCATGAAAAATGATAACCATTTTATGGCAAGAATTCTGATTTAGACCCAACAATTGCATTGAAAGTATGAAATATATCGAGAGCTGAATACGCTTCATCACAAATCAGATTTATGTCTGTCAACACAGATTGGAATGGGCAATCACAAAGGAAATGGAATAATAGTAGCAGAAAAATACTGGCAAAAAATACAACCACCCACACAGATTTTCTCTTATCAACATTAAGAGTAAGGCAAAAAATAAAATTAGGGTCGGTCGGTCGGATTTTTAAAGATGAATATCACAATATTACTCTAAAATCAATACAATATAATATGATAATGCTGCTATTTAAGTTTTTTTCAATGACATATCAAAGATCTATTATTGTACTTGTTATTGTTGTTTTGTTGTCTTATTTTTATGTTTTTTGTCTCTCTGTTGGTAATTTTTTTTTATTATAGATTGTGAATGAAAATCATGGGTCGGTCATCATAACTGTTATTTTTATTTTGTGCTAATTTGCATAAAAATATTTGAGTTGGCAGTTTTTAGGGTCTGTCGGGTTACGGCAAACAAACATTTTTTTTGGCCTAAGCACAAATCTATTTAACATCTATTCTGAAATCACTTATGGTGTTTTCCGTGTCTGTATTCCTTCTGGAGTACTCGGCAAGTTATCGTTTGTCAGTTCTCTTGATCTGCCATAATTAGGGAATGTGTCAAGCAAATCAAATGTTTTTAAAGTAATAATAGCACATTTTTTGAAGAGCGCCCCCAATTTTTCAAAAATTTTGAGATTTTTACACGGTTGCATTGGTAACTGGCTAGTAAACTATACCTGTGAATGGTTTAGCTCGAAAATGTCTGTGTCGCAAACGAAGTTTCCCATTTGTATCATTATTATTTTGAATAAAAATATTCCATCTACAAGTATAATGGCGAAATAATCTTTTAAGTGAGTTAGTTTGCAATAACTCCTGAACCTTTATAATTCTAAGGACTTGAAAAACAAGAATGGCTGTTGGCATTTCTTTCAGTCTTTGGCACATTGCACAGAAAGATTTTCAATATGGTTGCCATGGTAACATAATGATGTCTATAGTGAAGTCACTGTGCAGTGAGTACCTGGCATACTTTTGGCTGGATTTTAAAAGGACATGGGATGTTAAAGGTGCATTGTCCAATTATTGTCATATCATGTTTATATCTTGTATGGAGGTGTAAAGAAACCTCATCCCCCCCAGCACTACCTTCCTATCTATCGGCATCTAAGCACTCTTTTGATTGGTTATTTGGAAGGTAATATCTTGTAATGAGCAAATCACAGATACTGTATGAATGGTGGTATGGTTTGCACAGATATAATAGAAGCACTCTTTTGTTTGGATACTCAGAAGGCTCCCACATGTGGTGTCCTGTAATGATCCAATCAGACATTTATAAATTTGCAGCTCATAACACGGTGGTTCCTGTATGTTGACATTCCCTAGGCGAAATGTCAACCGTGCTAGCATGGTCAACCATGGTCAAGACATGGCTGACCATGGTTGACTATGGTCAGCGATGATCAGCCATGGTGGCTTGACCATGGTCAACCGTGGTTACCATGGTCCCCATGGTATACCATGGTCGACCGTGCTTTAGCAGGGCTGAACATGGTCAGCCATTGGTCATCACCTGACTTGACCATGGTTGACCATGGTAACTGCAAGTACTAGTATACCATGATCGACCATGTTTATCACCTCATTTGATCATGGTGTGCTTTAGCATGGCTGAACATTGTCAGCCATGGTCATCACCTTGTGGGCCATGGTTGACCATGGTCACTTCAAGTATACCATGATCAACCATGTTTCTCACCTCATTTGATCATGGTTGGCCATGGTCACTTCAGTGCAATTGTGACTGACCATGGTTACTAACCCGGAAACTCACGTCTGATCATGGTTGAACAAGGTAGTCCCATGGCTGACCATGGTCACTTCAAGTAGCCCATGTCTGACCATGGTCGCTACAATTAGGAAACTGATTATTGACTGGCCATGGTTGACATGACACTGTATTGTCTGACCATGGTTGACCATGGTCAGACACAGGCTACATTTAAAGGTCCCAGGAAATGAGATGATAAACCTACTCCAAATCTTTATGGACATTCCATTCCAATAAACAGGGCCAGAAAAAAGAATACACTACCAGTGACATCATAAGTGAAACTATTGATTTTCAGTCAGTGTCATGAATAGATTCACACCAGTCACCTGGAATTTTCTATTACTCTCTGAAAAATCAATAGCACCCCAAATGATGTCATCACCAACCCAAATATTCAATGCTTTCTGTCCCTCCTTGTAGACTTGACACAAACCACATCAATTCTACTTGCATTTCCTGGGACCTTTAAGAAATTGACATGTATGACCATGGTTGACCATGGTCACTACAAGTGTCCTATGGTGCAAATATTGTGAGAAAAAAATATTCAAAATCATGCAGAACTTTAGGTTAATTAGGAGATCCATGAAGTAATGATAATAATTACACTTGTCCACTACTATATTCAGCTCTGAACAAAAACTAAGAAAAGTCACGAGTTGAATGGTGGCCACAATTAACAGTGTAATGGAATTGGTTAAAATTTATGGCAATACATGGTTTTTGGGTTCCCGGCCAAAGTCAATTTGTACCTAAATTCTACTCCCACAATGCACTGATGATGTACACATAGATATGTGCCACACCATTCTTGTTGGTGAACCATGGTCAAGAAATGGCTGACCATGGTTGACTATGGTCAGCGATGATCAGCCATGGTGGCTTGACCATGGTCAACTGTGGTTACCATGGTCGACCGTTCTTTAGCATGGCTGAGCATTGTCAGCCATGGTCATCATCTTGTGGGCCATGGTTGACCATGGTCACTTCCCGGTCAAGGTAAGTTGATTTTCTATCACTACATAATAATTACCTAAACATAAAATAGGAACTATACTGGTGTATAAAATGTGTAAAACCAGAGGGATATGTTTTTTTTTCCTTTTTACCATTATTTTGAAAAAAAATGGCACCATTGCCATCCATGGTTGATCATGGACAATTTGACCATGGTTAAACATGATCATATTGACCATGGTTAGCCATGGTTAACCATGTTTTTTTCGTTTTTTTTTTTTTTTTTTTTCGTGGTCAAAACACTGCATGTTTGACCATGGTTAACCATGGTTAAACATGGTCATATTAACCATGGTTGACCGTGTTTTTGAAAAATGGCACCACTGTCGACCATGGTCAAACATGCAGAGTTTTGACCATGGTCACTTTGGATTGTTTTGACCATGATTGACCGTGGCGTGCCATTTTTCAAAAACATGGCTAACCATGGTTTGACCATGGTCAAAACCCCATGGTTGAACCATGGTTGACCATGGTTAACCATGGTTAAACCATGCTTTTTTCGCATATAGGTCCCAGTGCGATCACTGCGCGATGACCTTTGGTTCCTTGGATTGAAGCATTTGTTTTCAAGAGGGGTACAATTATTTAAATGAATAAAAAAGAATGATTTAAAGTGACAGGAGGAGATTTTTTAGGATACCAATTTCTCTCAAATTTCACTGGATCGGTTGTAGACTACCTACTGGTGTTTCAAAGGTTTATGGGACAAACAGGTACAAAAGAAAACCGCAAACCTTGTTTTGAACTTGCCTGCTATCGTAATCATTCCCCATAGAAAACCATGCTTTGAACTTCTGTCATGCACAACAGAAAATGCAAAATTGTCATCTTTATGATCTTATTACATAATGACGGACTATTTAGCATGACAGAAACTACTAAATCATCATCTTATTACATAAAGATGGCGTATTCGGCTTATTCACTTCAGGTGTGATCTAATACATTGGTAAGCATTCCAAATAAGTAAAAAAGCTGGGTTCAAAAAATTGGGGGTGCTTCCTTGTGGAAATGTCCTCATGTCTCTTTAAGAATATTTTTGACAAATAAATTATGTTGATAAAGAGCAAAAATTACACAATTCTAAACAAGAATGAGAATAAAAGATTATATTTTTTGTTTTGGCCATCTTAGATGGTGTCATAAAGGATGGACATCCAATATTTTATTGTGGTGGATGTTGGATGCCCGTCTGTTATGACACCTTCTAAGATGGCCAAAACAAAAAATCTTAATCTTTTATTCTCTAAATATATATTTTACCCAACTTAGGGAAACATGTATACAAAAATGAACATTAATTATACAATCCATAATTAAGGTGCCCAAACACCACAGTAGTTTTATTACAAATTTATTCTGTTAGTCCTGCGGTAGGCCCATATGCATATGACCTTGCACAAGAGTCTGCATAAAATGGTCATATGCAGAGGGTGTTTTGAATCAATCCCACAATGCATTGCAATGGGCCTATACTGTACTGTACTAAACACATATCAGTACTTATGGATAACAAGTATTCCAATTCCTTAAGAACCACCAGACATTTCTTAATCGTGCTAAAAATTCCCTAAGTACTAATGCTTTGTGGGCTAAAATGAGTGTAAAGTCAGGGTTTTATGTGTTATGAATAGTATTTGTGGGATCACATGACCGTATTGAGGTGAAATTTTCCAAAACTGTTACATTGTGGGATTGACTCAATACACCCTCTGGGCATATTGCAAGGACATGGGCTTACCGCTAGACTATATGTGTTAAAGCAATAATAGCACAGTTTTTGGAAGATATTTTCCACAGTTGCATTGGTAATTGGCCAGTAAACTATGCCTGTGAATGGTAAGGCTTAAACTTCTCCATGTCGCATTAGAAGGAACTTTATAATATAACAAGGTGAACTCGTATTTACGCGATGCGTAAAATATGTCCCCGCCGAATATCGCGATCACTAACATGTGATAAATGCAACTACAACACCCCACCCCTCCGCAACAACCCG
>JAMKCH010059820.1:0-46918 GCA_023653785.1 Ophioderma brevispina | reverse complement strand
CAGGCGGTGCACGATACGACATGCCTTGTTATGGATATGCACGTATGACAACTTGTATGGATAACAGCGGTGCACGATACGACATGCCTTGTTATGGCATGGATACCGGACGATGCACGAACGGACATGCCTTGTATGGATACCAGGCGATGCACGATACGACAGCCTTGTTATGTCCTGGATAAACAGCGATGCACGATTACGGACATGCCTTGTTATGGATACCAGGCGGTGCACGATACGACATGCCTTGTTATGGCTGGATGCCAGCGACACGATACGACATTGCCTTGTTAGGATTACCAGGCGGTGCACGTAAGAAATGACTTGTTTATGGCATGGATGCCAGGCGATGCACGATACTGACGTCTTTTGTTTGGCATGGTCCAGGCGGTGCGTGTCGATACTACAACAATCCTTGTTATGGATACCAGGCGGTTGCACGATACGACATGCCTTGGTGATGGATACCAGGCGGTGCACGATACGACATGGATTGGTGGGTGTGTGGATGGACAGCTGGGGAGGGGGGGGCCAAATAAATCCAACTTTCCCCCCTGACCTGGCTGTTATGATTTTTAAAATGCGTCCTCAAATGTAGACCGTGGGGTGCTGCGAAACTCAAAATCATCTGAATGCCTTCTACTGTGCATAAAGTGAACAATAAATTGCTGCGTACTTTCGATCTCTTTGATGCAATAGACGTTAACCGTATAAGCGTATACGTAGTATTTTAGTGATTTTTAGAGATACTTTAAGCGCATTTCACAAAAGTAGAAGTATAACAATATTAAATAGCCCCGCGTCCAGTATAACCATGCAACGCTTTTGAGGTGTTGGGGGGGGTGGTATGGTTCAAACAAGCAATAAAATAGTAATTTTTAACCAATTCACTGTGAGTTAACTGCAGGGTTGATCTCTAGCGGTCCAAAGGTATTTTGACCGGAAAGCGGTTAAAAACAGGTTAAAACTGTCAAACCTGGTGGGTTTAACCGGTCAAAACTGTCAAACCAACAGCTCATGAAACTCATATTAACAGTGCCAAGGGTTATGAAAGAGTGCTATTAGAGGGTCATAATTGTATGTTTAATAATTTAAATTTATGCATAATTCACAATAAAGAAAATGCATTACTATTTGACAACACACAGGCGGCTTTGGGAGGGGGGTACAGTTTGTCATCCTGCAGACTAGCTCCATACGCTTCCTGCCCTTGCCCTGTACTCAACATTACATAATCCATGGACATTTCTGTCTTTACCCACATTTTACTCCCATGCATATTGCATTTTGGCCTATGTGCTCTATCTCAATCCATTACTGACCTCCCATCAAGTCAGTCTCCTGTGATTGCCAATTCACATCATCGTGTATTATCTCACTAGTTGAACTCCATATAGCCTATGTATCAACTCACATGATTTGAGTAGTTGGAAGATCCAAAGATCCTGTTGGGGCTCTTATGAAATGCAGCCTGGAAAAACGTCAGCCTGTTGTAGAAACTGCGATACTTCAGTCAGTGCAAAAACTCACTTGAAAATCACTTAAAAAAATGTCCGGTCCATATTTTGCTGGACAAAAAAGGCAACCTTGAGGAAACCAATGAGCCTGCCTCAGTTAATGCAAGCCTGACGTGCTGCTCCTGCAAATTACGATGACATCCAAGAAAGTTCCAACAACATCGTCCACCTCCAAAGTTCAACGTCCTCATGATGAAGCTCAACCAAAGACAAAATGCAACAGGCCTCAATTGCATTTGGTATAAGACCGATGCTAAAACCAAGGCACGTCTGGATGAACATATTGCTAGAATGTTTTATGCTTTCAACATACCTCTTACCCAACACCACCTCACAAAACTCAATATACTTATGCGTTGAGGATAGAAAAGACAAAAGTCCAAAAGATGCGATGACGTCATCGTACCAACCCCATATGGAGCCCAAATCCAGCAACTCCCTCATTGATACTAATGTTGTTTTAAGTTAATTGTTGTTTAACAGTCGAAACAATAATTTTTGGTAAAACCAATACAAAATCCATTTTAACAAGTACAATTGGGTTTTTGACCACTTTGGGGCGTTCAAACTGCCGGTTAAACCAGGTTTTAAAACCGTTTAACCGCCCGGTAAAACCGGGCGTTTTAAACCGTTTCCACCCTGTAAACGTGGTACAGTAAACCCTAAACGCTTTGATTTATCGAAACATGAATACTTACGTCTTAAATCAATTGTTTGCATTATGGAGAAGATGAATACTGAAATCCGTGTCAATAGCCCTCACCCCTAGACTACCCAAAATGGTTGCGATGTTGGACATCTTCTAAACTATTGGCCTATTAGTGGCTATCTCAATTGTCATCATTCGATCGCGTTTCTAGAAATTAGATATTTTGCCAATTTTTTATCTGCAAACAGAGAGGAAATGTGAACATCTGCTATACACATAATACACGTATTTCAAAGGGTTAATTAGAAGCAAACAGGGAAATAATAACTGCCAGCCCATAGCCATGAATTGTTGCCAGAAGTGGACCTTTTTTTCGACAAACAATTTTTTTCGCTCGCTGCGCTCGCCGGTGCCCCATTTTTTTTTTTTTTTTTTAACGTCGCCTCCAAAATCGAGAGGGGGGTCTGAAGTATGAACTTCTTCGGCTTTAACAAAAAAAGGATAATAATAGTACAATGCGTAATACAGCGTATTACTCATAAGTTTCCAATAACCACAACCTTTAAAACAACGCTTTTTGACCGGTGCCAAACTTTTTTTTCGTTCGCTGACATACTCAGTGCAAGCGGGGAAGTTAGAGTAGCAGTGACGGGAATGAACATGACACATTGTGTTTACTTTTCCCTCTCACTTACCCTTTAATCAAGGCTTTGATTATTTATTCAATTTGTGTGAGAGTCCGCCCCTCTCTGGCCCGCTCAAGTTCAGTCTAATCAAAGCCTTGTCGCAAATATTTCCTTTTCTTTTGTTTACTCATTGTTTTTCGGATATTTCTTCGAAACTATAGCGATCGTTTATTGGTCAATGATAGATGTCCATCGTTCGCTTAAAATATTTCCTAGAATACGAGTTTTATTGGAACTGGATCAATAACCATTCAATATTGGTTTTGGTAACCGTTCATAACAAAGCGAATACCGGGGCTAATACAGCCAGGATCCCTGAGGCCAGGCTTGAATTTTAAAATGGCGAACACTTTTGCTGCTGTGAAACGGCAACTTGTGAAAATCTGGTGGGATTACATGCATCGTTTTTTCAGTGTCACTGTGTATGTAGATCCCGGTGTCATGGTTAGGATCATTCGAGCTCGCTACATGTACGGTACTGTGCTGAATATACATCATGAGGGTATTTGAAGCTACGGCTACATGTACTGATATGATTCGCTTACTATAATGAGAATTTTTACAGTCATTGTAGTGGACGGATTTGTATTTTACGTAGTTTCATTGCATCGTTCAGCCATGGTTCGGCCGAAACTTTAGAGCCTTAAATTGTGCGTAAATAGGTTTGCCTGTCAGACATGTAGTTTCCCGAGTAGTTCATGTCCTAACTAGGATGTGCGGTTCCCCTAAATTCATCGGCGTGAATTGTGACTGGACTTTATTTGGGCTTAATTTTGGGATGTTCGCTACACATCACATTTGCGTGGCATGTTGATACGCGGGTCCGGATTCTCATTTCAATTTAATTTTCACAATCACTTGTCCTGTCTGTGAGTGGCAATTTTAACTGGTCACTGCAGTACAATATTTGATAAAATGACTGACGTAGGCCCTAGTCTAGTCTCCATATTCATGTGTTTGTGCAGGGGAGGTGGAATAATTTTACTAGCCTTTAACTGGGGACTTTTATTTCTGCAGAGCTGGGCTACAACTCGCCCCATCTGCCAGCTGCTCACATACCGTACGGACTCACTTAGTGTCAAGAACTTCGCCGATTTTTGCTTTGAATCGTATCTAATTACCGTGCAAAAATCGATATGGTAATTTTGACGGGCCGACGTCATCGATATTGGGCCAGTATCTGGAAAACGTTGCATCGCTGAAATTGGGCGTGCTTACGATACGACTACTTTGATTGACCATTATGCTTGCACTGGGTAATACCAATTTGCGCAAAGACTCCTCGCTCGCTCGGCCTCCACGCCTTCGGCGTTCGACAACTCGCCTTCGGCTCTCTCGCGGTTGGTGGACAAAAATGCGAGGCGTCTTTGACAAAGACTACCTCTCACTCTTTCAGTCTACCTCACTTAACAGCTTAAGAAGTCATTGGAGCTTGTGGTAACTGAATCGCGTGACTTACGTTGAGATAACGTAACTAACCAGAATCTTGTCGTTTAAAAGCTACTTTTGAGCAATCGTGTATCACACCACCTGACCGTAAATATTTTGAGCGTAGCACCTGACTTGTGTGATGTTACTAAATAGCGCCCTCAAAAGGTCGGACCTGTGGATGCTGAAACTCAAAAATCCATCTGAATGCCTTTCTACTTTGCATAAAAGTGAACAATAAATTGACTTCGTACATTTTCGATAATTCTTTGATGCAAAATTGAGCTAACCGTAAAAGCGTATGTATTTTTAGTGATGTTAGAGATACTTTAAGATCATTTTCACAAGTAGAAAGTATAAAATATTAAAATGCCCGCGTCAGTATAACCAGTGCAACTGCTTTATTTTGTGTAGTGCAAACACGCATAAAATCAGTATTTACCATTCACTCTTTTCACCATCGAGAAATCGTAGTGTCATTGAAGATGCTTTTGATATATATATATATATATATAACATCAGAGTACAGTATTATTTACAGTTGACTATCTTAATTGAGAGTGCTCAATCCATTACAGGAGAGCGTAAAATAAAAGCGATGCCCTGTATCGTAAGTGATGGTATGCCGTTAATACTCAGAGTAACGGTTGCTTTCCAGAGGTCTATACTATGTAATTTATATATCTATCTAAGATATAATATATATATATATCGATATCTATATATCTATCGTATCCTCTATATATCTCTATACTATCGCTCTCTCTCATACCCTCTATCTCCTCATCTCTATATCTCATCTCTCTCTCTCTCTCTGTGTGTGTGCTGTGTTGTTTGTTGTGTGGTCACGGTGTGTGTGTCACTGTTTTGTGTGTCACTGTGGTGTGTCCCGGTGTTGTGTGTCCATGTTTCACAGACATTTCCACCTTCCCCCTTTCCCCTCTTCTTTGTCTTTTCGTTTCCGTGGTCTATCTTTCCACGCTGTTACTTTCGTTATCTTTCTGTGTGAGTACCGCCAAGCCCTTTGCCTTGGTTTAACGTGTACAGAGACCCTAAACAATTGATTTATAGAACATTAACATTAATATCCGTTGCTTGTGAAGAAAATATGAATACTGACTATTCGCAAGCCCATCCCCTAGTCGTACCCACAATTGGTGAGATTTGACATCTCCTGAATTGGCCTATTAAGTGTCTATTCTAACTTGTCATTTCGATCGCGATTGTAAGCAATAAGAGACTTTTTGCATTGACTGCAAACAGAGAGGAATTATAAAATGTGACACGTAATACGAACATTTGCTCATATCACAAAAAGCCACCTTCGGCACAACAAAAAAATTGAAAATAATAACATAAATATAAGGGCCCTATTCGCAAACGATTGTTTAACGCTAATCCTGGTTAAATCGCAATTAAACGCTCGCTAAAATAAACGCAATTCTCAAATCATGGTTAACTTTAACGCTGTTTAAATTTTAGCCGACCATCGTTAAACATCCTAAAACGTTGTAAACTTAGACTTGGTCCGGGGTAGTTTAAGGCGTTTTTAACTTCACGTTTTCATCAAATGCCTGATATTTTCCGCTCGATCTATGTGATACTCGTGGTTAGACCCGTTACCTCCTTTATTTCTCTTATATTCTTTTCCGAGTCCTCAGTTTTATTTCTTCTCGTCCATTTTCCTTGCTTCCTATTTTCTGCTCGTGTTTTCTCTGTTTATAGTATTGAATGAATGGCCAAGTGCAGCACAACGACCTCAAACAATTTTAAATAGGCCCGGGTTTGTCTCCATCATTCAACGAATTCTAAAGCTTCTTGCGTAACGCGGCATTCTTGAAATACCCGTGGCTTCCTGCATTGCATTTAAAACTACGGAAGACACATTTGTCTGACATAGAATTTGTCACGCACATACGAAATGATATAGGGAAGATAAGTCACAGTTCGGTGGATGCTATTTACGGCGTTAAATACAGTGGTTAGATAAACGACTTGTTAAAATATTTAAACTGCTGTTTCTTAACAGTGCGTTTAGCTACCACAGTTATGCCAACCACGTTATTTTAAACATCGTTGGAATAGGCCCAAGGTTAATTTATAAGACGAAACTAGAGGAATTTTCGATCCAGCCTGATATTTTGGACACCCATAGCGTTTATATTGTACAGGCTGATTGCAACCGACATAACAATCAGTCGGAATAGTCTTAATTTGGGTCAGTGGGATAGGGCAGAAAATACTACTACCAACAAATTCTGATATTGGTTACGATCATACCTATTCGAATAATATGGCGAGTTCGATTTAATCACAAGTATGGTGATTAAAAACAGGTTGTCACCCGCTGAATATGGAGGTTCGGATCGGGGGGTGGCGGACGTTAACTCTACATACAGCGTGTGATAGTGGGGAAAATTCTCCGGCCATAGCGTCAAAACAATATAAAATTTACCGTATTCGGCCAGAAACTAAAACAGACAATATACGGTATAAGTGAAACCGTATAAGCATTATGGGATAAAAACCTTATCATCGAATCGACTGATTTGGAGTATATATTCCGTATTTCGAGGCACTATAAAACACCACGGCATATTGATACCGTATACACCGGAAGTTGTGAGGAGCCTTGCCGCAGATTAAGGCAAATACTTGCAGGCCAGGTGAAGGAGGACATTAATGAAAATTTGCAATAATATTATTCAAGAGTTAGCCGATCATGAAAGACGGGTGTGGCAGGATGATATGGTCCTCCGGGCTCATAGTCCATTTACAATGGTGAAGAAATGCAGGGCATTCCATTCAGTTGACTCTTTACGAAACAGTAGTTCACGCTTTGATCCGTTGTCGTCTATGGAGACCCGGGGACTATGGGCAACTCCAGGAGGACAACATCTCATTTACTCCGGTCCTGAGTGCCCGGGGTATGAAGGGAGTATGAGATGGTATGGTCATAAACAGAATTAAACTGATAAAATGTGTGTTAAGTGATCACAATGCTTCTGCGCGGGCGTGACCCAGGTCATCCCAGGAATACCGATATGAGCTCTATACTGTCTCGTTACTTAAAACATCTGAATTTACGGATAACACGCATTCCAGCAATTAGCTTCTAATCATATATGCGGATACGGGTAACGTTATCTACCCCCTCTTCTCGAATTCCACTATAACACGAAGATAGACGGAAATCTGCCGAGGGATGGAATAGCCTTTAGCCCCCAACATTTTGACCAACTGAGTATAATGTTCTTTTCAATTTCGGCCACTTTCTCTATGACAGGTCTATCTTTAGCAGTGCTTAGAATAACTGCTTATATACCATTTTCGATTTATATCATTATCTCTTTTTTATAAGGAAGGTAATCGGCGTGGACACAACACATTTTTAGGGTTATATTAATGTTAGGAGGTTTAGTCCACAATAAAAATCCAAAAACTGCAACTGGTTATGCGGTTTGCGTCTTTCGGGCGTTTCAGCCATTTCAGCACGCTTTTTTACAAGCCAGGTATTAAATGAAAAGAGGAAAGGACAGAAGAAAAGAATGTATATTTGAAAACTTTCAAAAATGGTCGACTTTGGCACAATATGATCGAAAAACATGCCGAGATACTGTTTGTGCGGTGAATCTCCAAATCAATGATCTTACTACGATACAGGTGACCTGAAATCCTTGAATCAAAGCTTCATGGATTTCAGGACGCATGAACCCCCCAGCCGCGCGCAAGTGGCTGAGAGCCGGCTAGAACTAAGACGGGGATCCGTCTGCTCATCATACAGTCCACGGTAAAGGTATTTAGCTGGCTGACTTTTTCAGTTGGTAGGACTATGGACCCCGTCTTTTTACAACATTCAGGCGGGGACAATTGAATATTAATATTCAAAGAAACAATATACAGATGTGAATCTAACAAGAAATTTTAGTAGGGAAAAACAGCCAATTTTTGGAAAAAATAAAGATTGATGAAGTCACGGCATTGAGTGGTTTATTATTTTTCTTCGGGGAAACCCATTCAGTAAAAATGACGTAAGTATCCTACATTGGGAAAAAAAAAAAAAACAACCGATTATCGTCATCGTACGTCGGTTTGATATCAGTGGGGAAAAGGTAATTTTTTTAATTTTTTTAATTTTTTTATCTTTTGGAAAAAAAATAATACACTTTGGGCAGAGGGTCATGTAAAAACCTGCTAACATAGTCGGATTATATCATCGGTCGCCCCCGAAGAGCAAAATGATATCTGATACTGACACGTGACTGGGTACCTGACACTGACACCAAAATATTTATCTCGTTACCGTTTATAACTAAATACGGCAACGCAGCAAGCTTCTGTATCTCTGTTGTCAAGCGTTATCGATAAGAGTGAAACTATAAGTGTGGTTCTGTACAGGGAGGGTAGGACACGATCTGCTCGATTTGGGCATCGGGGTTTCCAAACGGTAATTTGTTGGAAACTGCTACATGCATTTAGCATTTACTAGGGCAGTCTCGGTCCCATTGCATTAAAAATCATCTCTTAAACCTTTGTTCCAAAAGAATCTTATGTAAATATCATGATAAAAGTAGAAAAAATATGACGTTCACATCAATCATGTTCTGTTAAGGGTGTGGTCCGATTTATGGATATGAATTTTTCATCATCTTGATAGATTGGCCTTTACTCTAAAACCCCCGTCTGTAAAGTTTTTCGCGCCGATATTTTATATAAATCCGTTTTGATGTGGAGCTAACAAACGTGATTTTGAAAGCCCCATAAGTACTGTTGTAAAATTAATATTGGTCGACAAAATTGGGGCACATTTTCGCTCATAACATTCCAAACCAGACATCATTGGGCTCTAAGATTTCACAGGTAAATGAGAAACAATAGTAGCTTTCATCGATACCAAAATTTTGGACCACTTCCGGTAAATCTGGGCTTCTGGGACGAGGCTATTAGCGATCGTGCCATGGCTGCCTATTTTAAATTACCTGTGCCTAACTCAAAACTCCAGAAACTTCCCCTGCACAAGTAATCTCTATCAAACATAATACCCTTGAACGTACGCGCCATGGCTACAGACCCATGCGCTCTTGGTAGCCATGCGCCACCGATCCTCTAATATCAATAACAGCCCTATTATAATTATATGCACCCCAAAACATTGCACTCCTGGATTAGGTATCACACCAGGAACTTTAGAGATATTGAATGATGTAGCTATCACCTGTTCTTGTGTGTAGAGGGGTGACAGCTAGTCTTTTCTTTGATACATATAGTATTTGTGTGAAACTTATCTCTGAAGACTGAACTTCTAATTCCTTTTTAGATAATGTGGAATTAGGTGGTTTTAGGGTAACTTCTTGATCTGTGTTCAAGTGTATACTGAATGTTCGCTCTTTAACCGTTACTCTTTGAGTATTCTAAGATTAAGCAAAGTTTTGCCTCGCAATGCTCGGCAACGTTGGGCATACCAGAACTATATCACTATAGAAAATAGATTCACCAATCCGGTTCGGCACATTTTCTCTCAGGTTATGTGAGTCATAACCTAACGTCCGGGAGAAGTTCTTTTTGTTTAAAAAAAGAAAAAACCTAAAAAATTAATTTTGTAAATTATAAAATTAATGTCATTGTAGTTAACCCATTAAGGGTACTTCCATGTATATTATGTATACCTTATATTTATTGTATTCAAAGTGCAATGGCGCCTCATAGCTTCCAAGTACATATTAATGTTAACTTAAACGTGACAAAGCAATCGCATGATTAATACTTAATAGTTGGAATCAGCACAACGTCAGTAAATATTTCTTTGACGAAAAGTGTAACTGGACCCAAACTGGACTTATAGATTCGTCACACACTTCCACTTTAAAAAATGGCTGCCAAAACGATATTTTAGAATAGGCTCGATATCAACAATATTTGTGTTTGAAAATATGTGCAAATCATAGGTGTATGTGTTATTGGACACGATAAACCATTCCCTGTCCATTTACCTGGTAAGATAGCGCCCGACAAAAATGCGACATCTTTCAAAACATGAATATAAATTTGCAATTAGATTCCAAGCAACAAATCAAATTAATTTGCCATGAAATTACAGTGAATGTACTTTTGATAATTCCAATCCCCGCCAGACTATTTTTTTGCAAATATTCAATCCAATAGACACTGATATAAGATGGCTAAAGTTTACATATTATGGACTTAACCATATTTTCACCATGGTTGATCTCTATTGTAGAATTTGACCATGTTTAGGAAATTATCACATTGTGTGGTCAAAATTCAAATCAATGTGACACCTCGTCATTGCGGGTCCTCAACCGAGTGGGCCCTATGTCATTAGTTGTGCAATAGAAGGTAATAACCTAAACGAGATTGATTTGTCACTGATATTTGTGGCAAATTATTTTATGCATTTTTTTTTTCAAAAATATGTTCCTTATTGTGGCTCCATATTGACCGACAACATCCAAGTCGTTTAAAGTATCAAAGATATGTTCGTTGTATCCAATAACATACCGTGCCCCCCCCCAAAAAAAAACAGTCTAAAAAATGACAGTGATTAACTTAAAAGAATTAATTATATTTGAAGTCTAAAATTTTATGAAGTTGTAATGTACATGATTGTATTGCCCTCTTTTGTCTGTTATATTTTTTTATTAAAAAATGATTTCGGAATATTTCTCTTGAGAGCGTTTTTGTAAAGGCATGTCGAGAACCAGATTTAACCATTTGGGGAATAGTTTTGTCATTCGTACAATCAATGATGCTGCGCAGAATAATGAGGAACTTGGATTGCACATGCTTAAATACTCAAGTCAAGAACGAGAATCCATCTAATCGATTTTCTATTAACCTTATTAAGTTAATTCATTACTTTATGTATTTATTAAATATACCAAACAGGTGTTCCTGTGACTGCCATTGAAAAATGTGACGACTTTAAAAGTTTCAGAAATTGATATTAACTGGGTTCAGCACTATATCTCTTACCTCACTTCTTATGTTGAGCTGATTTTCGAATTGGTGGCATGTATGACCAATTGGCTCGTTTAGTCTATATCCCTAACGACGATCCCTTTCTCTGCATTAGGTTACTTTTGAAAAGAATATTGAGCGGACCTTGCCTTTTTTTAGATGAAAGTTCCCAAATCTAACATAAAGATAACGCCGCCGCCAGCCTTTTTTTTCGGTGATCGCCAATTTTTCTTTAGGACGTTAGGGATATGCTGATATCTGTGCCTTACCTATTAGAAACATGATCCAACCTTAATTGGGGGAAACGAGAAATGTTCCAATGGTATCTTCACTGGTTATTTTAGAGAGAGCATCGGACTAATTTCTATTCTGAATGGGAAATGACTGCTGCTGACGAGATTTGTCTCTTTCGTCGATCACTTCGAGTTAAGTACCTCCAATATCAAAGTCCTGTGTGATAGTAATTCACAGGCTGAATGTTAAACTACTGTCTTCCACTCCGCCAGGTTTTCACCATGTTCATATCCACAAGATGATGTTTTCCACGTCTAGGCCGGCAATACTTTCTGTTTTAGTATAACCGCATTTAAATAAAATCCGTTAAAGTTCAGACCTTAGATATGCCCATATTTTATCATGTTTTATTACGATGGTGATTGTTGTAAATTATCGTTTCAATTATCAACCGTTTCTTCGTTGGTAGATTAGCCCACACTGATTGGGGTTAAGCGCCGGGCAGGCGCATAGCAAAATCGGATAAAATTGATCACTTCATAATAATTTAATATACCCATCATAATATTGGATTACTCATGTCATAACTTTTACCAACTAAACTTTCACAATATTGATTTCATAGCACACAAAACACGCTTTAGTCAGTCGACTCATCTATAATTAGATTTATTTTATTAGAACAACAATATGCTAAACTTGTGGAATCAATTTGAAGTTTAGAAACCTGTACCATCGGTGATAGTGCAACCAAAGTTTCTTCTGACAACCTAACGCTGTATCGCACTTGTATACAACACTCCCCGTGTGGAACCGTGGTACATGCCCCTCGTCCCATGCTAACAACGTGTACTGGATGACCATACCTTTGGTCGTGATTTTACTGGACCTTAGATGGAGTGAAACATTTTTCACGCACTTTGGTGTCTCTCTCCAATAAATGCAGTGAAGATTTCGTGCGACTGATTCAAATGTGGAATGTTTTGGATCCACCTGGTGATTTTCCTAACGACGGCATGGTTGCCGTACACCGCTGTATTCTCTCCTGTTTTTTATGCTGCATAAGCGCCGTAATATTTCTTTTGGGTGGCTCAACTCTCATCTACCAACCCGGTATCAATAGCATCAGAGTGCGAACTTATCGGGAGCAACAGGCGCAAAAACTTATATTTCTGTCGACTCCGAATGTTACCTCTCGCCGTCGTATCAAAACGCGCAACCGGGAATATAATAAGGAAATATTAACTGGAATAAAAGAAGCTTTTGGAACAACACCTGAACCTAACCAGAATAATTTAGAGGTATGTTTAATACTGAATAGCATAACTAATTTTTTTAAATGTTTGAAAAACGTTTGACATGTTCTGATATGGGTTGATTTTAATGATTAATTAAGACTAAGCCCAGCGCTGTCTTGAACATCTCAAATGGAAATCAGTTACCCTCTGTATACACATGAATAAAGCAGCCTATAGTAAAAGTAAACGTAAGCTTTCTCAGGGTATAAATTTGTATGGGTATCAACCGTATCATGTTAAATTACTACCGACTTTAGGCGCCAGAGTTCGACTGGTTGAATTCTTGATTTGTTTTATTTTTTTAAATGAGTCAATACGGGTTACACTGTCGTTTGGCACTACATGCAGTAACGCAATTGTCCTTTAACCTTTGGTTAATGGCCCATATACCTTGGAATATTATTCGGATAAATTTTAGACTGCGGAACTACAAAAGTGTGTATGTATTTTGTATCAAGCTTTAATTAGATTTAATGATATGGATTGTAGTATATTCTGCCCCATATTCCAGGGAAGTTGATATTGTTTTATACACCATCACAATAGCTAGGACCATCGACCACAAAGTGCTAATTTTTTTTACATGCATGGTATCATACTTCCACGGAGACGTTGCAACCAATCTGTCATCTCTAACCACATGCAGAAAAATACAGATCTGCTTGATACAGCAGAAAGTGGAAATCCTCGCCAAGAAGGAGAAACTTTCCTCATATCCACCAGATAATAGTGTTTGCTTGGGTGTTTTATCTAATATTTTCACCACTTCAAATGTGGTCAGTGTTTGTGGATTACGCCCAAAACAGGGTATTATAATCGGAGTTAATATATTGAAAGCGAGAAATATGTCCTAGCTTGTCCTCGCAAGGCTATAAATTGTGTTTATCTTGGAGTGTTTCATGGCGATTCCTTGACAGCCTAAACATGCGCTAGACTCCGTTCTGCGTCCTCTTAAATAAGGTTACATACCGGTAGTTCTTTGTCGTAAACACGGGTTTTATGTCAGTTTAAAATTAGCCGGAGGCAAGAGATTTGTACATTTTGTGGTTGTGTCCTAGTTTTGTATTGTTTTGACATGTTATTTGGTTTCAAAGATAGACCGTGTAGACTTACGCTTTAAAACAAGTTCGAATTTAGCATCTAGAATTCAATAACTGAACACCATGTACTCTTCACTTGTCCTAAAAACCGCCTGGGCAATGGACCACTGCTGTGCTTAAGAATTTTCTTCTTACATTCAGAAGGCTTTAGCACCGAGCTTATGTAAAGAAGCTTGTTACGCTTACTTTAACAAATGAGATTTTTTCTTAAAATTGCTTGCATTTTAGGAAAGATCTAAAAGTTTATCTTTGCGGAAACATAATATGGTCTAAAAGGCAGGTTATGAGAAAGCGAGTTTTAACAGGCGAAATATATCAGCTGAGCTTTTAGTTTTACTTATAGTTTCGGAGGCGAGTGACGTAATTATGTATTTTACTGTGCTGTGGCAGCTCTGGTATTGTGGCAGACAGTACCGAGGGAGTAATGTCCTTATTTTAAGGCCATGGCCAACTTTGTGTACAAGCAAACAGATACTTGTTCAGTATGAATAGCTATGAATATCTGTGACTTGAGGGTGTTGGCTGCAACCTGCCGCAAATATTCTGGTTCTTTGGTTTGTTTTTAATTAATACAATAATACATTGCCGGGTTACGTATTACAAACACAAGAGCCCCAACGACTTGCTCAAGTCTAGCGAGGTTCAACAATCAGCGTTAGAACTAAGTTCTTTTATGAAGCACTTTGTCCTTAATTTATAAGGCGCTATCAAATGCTGTTTGTATATGCATGATTGCAGAAACTGATACTTGTTTTTAAATTATGAAGATGAAAGAATAACAGAGTACGGATAGATTTGTTTTCTTATTTTTTATATTCAACTCGCGATTTTGATAACATGTTTGTTGCTTGTTCATTATGTGGAGTAAAAGCTAAACTTTCTATAGAAGAATACCCCAAATCAAACAATTAGCACATAATTATAACATACATCAGAATAACAATATTTTGGACAGAATAAAGTGTGAAAAGCAATAAGAAATAAACACAACTGTTTTGTCAAAACACACGCCATAGAAGACAGAAACAGTAGGTAGGAAAACATTAACTAATTCGGTCTATTCTATTTGGGATTTATGAATGTTGTCAACTTGGGTTTTGATTTCATTTGTTGCTGTAATTGTTTTTAGTTTTGCCAGTTCAGTGGAAATGGAATGTCCTATTCTAGAAATTTCTAGCACAATAAAACAGGTCTATCATTTGATAATGAACTAAATCAACTGTCGCTATGTAGAAAGAAGTATACGCCAGTGCAGGACTAGCGGAAAAAAATATTTCCCTAGAAGGAAACTAAAATTTCCAGAAAGCAGAGCTGGTTCCTTCCATGTTCTTCCTTTTTGAAATGTCACAATTTCACTTCAAATTCCAAATGCCCGGACATTCCAATTGGAGGAGGCAGATGGTGAAAGAGTTCAAATGGGGGCATTGAAGAAGGGAGAGAAACTTGAATTTTAGCACGAAAGGCAAGCGCTTTTCTCATTGGGGAAAGGGTATTGGGGAACTCAAACCTAATTACCCCTCCCCTCGGGCAACGCTATACTGAATAAATTTTCACTTTAAGTGGGCTGCATCATGACAATGTATTTCCCCTTGTCTACATAAGAACATTATCCGTTGACGAATTGGAATATTGTAGGTCAAAGAGGCACGAGGGTATTCAAATACGAGTCAAAACCTTGGGTTCCGGGATCAATTATGGTAAACAAGCGTGGCCTAAATTAGATTCCCGTGATGATAATAATAGTGATCTAGAGAAAACGCATATAAAAATACAGAGAGCCCGAAATGCATATTTATATAAAAAATGGAACGTGTCCAAATGTGCACCGTAACGTTCAATGACCACATTTTATCTATAAGTGCTTGTAAGCGAAAAATGTTGAAAAAATTATCCATCATTACCCCATCGAATTTGAGATTTTGGTATCGTCGAAGATCTGCTGCTTTTAAGCTCGCACTTGCATACTACTAGTATGATGAAGTACACCACAGCTAACATTTTGGGTAAACGTACTATTGTCACTTTGCAGCTATATAGTTAATCTTGAAACAAATAAACGTCGTTACGTACTATTCGTTGTAAGACAAAATGGGTAGGACTATGGTATAAAATTAAATTGGCAAAGAGATGGGCCATGTTCTGCAAAAATGTTTTAGAAGTTTGTTTATTGCAGAATTTCCCAGAGATGTGAAAACGGTATGTTCTTATCATGAGTCGCTCTTCTAATGCTGAGGTTAAAGGCAATTTCGAGTTCTGTTTGCATGGGGTTAATTCTCTTGACTTTTCCTTTAAAGACCACACCGGTTATTTGTTTATTTCACACAAGTTCAGGTTGTGAGCTAAGATACGAAAGCTCTGGATCAAGTAGGGCCTATTTATCACGCTTAAACTATCAGCCAGGTCAAAGACATGGTGAAGACCATACAAATGTTTTATGCGATGGTTGCTTTCGTCTTGAATGTTGATTTGAGGTGTGTTTACCTGGCCTTGTCAGGTTAGCATAGTCATTTCCTTCCGTATTCCTTCATGTGGCTCTCTCATAGCAGGGCTTCCTTCTCTACCCCCAGGATAGTGAAAACATATAAATCTATAGGGAAAAACTAACCGACAGTATTGCTAATTGCTTCAAAGGATATGTCATCTACCGTAACATTGTTTACGTTTTGCAGCGAGATGTATTATTGTCAGTACACTGTGTTTTTTGTGGAACGTCTATGTTTATATTTAGGAATGAACACGATGAATGCAATAGTCTGTCAAAACAGATATTTTTTCTTTCTGTCTCCAGTATTAGTTTTCATCATCGGAAACAAATCAGTAAGAATAAAAGATCAAAATAAATCAAGACAAATTACAAGAGAAAATAAAACGCAGCAAAGAAATAACAAATGAAAATTATAACACGCAACAGTGTCTCTACTCTAAAAACAGACATGTGTTTGTGTGTGTGTGCGTGGGTGTGTGTGGGTGTGTGTGTGTACTCGCGCGTGCGTGCGTGTGCGTGCGTGCGTGTGGGTGGGTGTGTACAAATATGTGTGGGTGTGTATGTGAGTGCGTGTGTGTATATTTGCATATGTGTGCGCATTTGTGCAAGTGTGTGTGTGTGGTGCAAGTGTTTTGGACTTACACACAGATTTCTAAATGACAATTGACATTATAATACAATTAAAGTGAGGTAATTAATTAAAGTTCAGTTATTTAAACACATTTTTCTTTAGAGTCGACACACTGTGGAGTCGACATAGGCTAGTACATTGTTTTGTCAGGAAATCTTGGTTACCGATCGTAATTACAACTAAATGTATTAAATTGCATGATTAAACAAGAGCCACGTATCAGCATACTCTGTTGAATAAATCCTGACACCACCACGCAAGCCATTACCAATAACTTGTGGATACGCTAAGAAGAACAAGAGCCATATATTAATGAATAGGGCCTAAAGAGTAAGTGGATATTATATTTCATGCTGTTAATAAACCTGATTAATAAACTGATGAAAACCTGGAGTACACGTGTTATATACAGGAAAGTGGCACATGGCACATCCTTTATTATAGCTTGGGCCTGTAATTTATGTAAGGTATATGATACCCGGACAGTTCAGGGTTAAATTTTAGTGCATATATAAAAATCATTTTGCTCATAAGAATCAAACATTTCTTGTAATTACTTACATACAAGGTAAAATTGCGTTACAGTGGTAACAATCGTGGTATATATTCATGCCAGCTCAGTGATTTTGTGCGAGCATCAAACTGACACCGAATATTTGCCTGCAGGGATGGAATAATACTTTAATAGTAAACGACAAAACGAGTATTTATGGATCACTTAACTTGTTTATTCAAATAACAAGAGCCGATTAATTAATAATCCACATTCAAAGTCAAATATGCAATGTCGAATACTTTTGAGAGGAGATATTGTGTTCTTCCCACAATGCATTTCTTCCAATACAATTTTTGCACTAGTTGTTACATGAATTTATTGTGACAAAAAGTACTTAAATTGCAAGTTGGGATGAGTTCTGTTCATTTAGGAAGAATTGCATTGTGGAAGAACAATATACCTCCTCTTGCTTGTGACGTGCAGAAGTAGGCCTATTATATTTCGATAGCGCATAAAAATCAGTCACGCACCGAGCTGAAACAGTATGAAATAGTGCGCGCTAACCCTAGTCCCTACACGGTTTAATCCGAAGTTCCTAACTCATGAATATTTTACCGATTTATAATTTTTATTCGATGTCGACTACTCTTAGCGTAACAAAAAGTACTCCACATCGAATATTCGAATGGAATATAAAGGCCGGTTTTGGGGTAAACTTTTTGTAATAAGTCCCAAGTATGCAAATGAGGTAGGACCTATTACAATTGATTCCGTGATGCGCTGTATGATGTTGTGCAGTAGTACGGATAAATGACAATACCTCATTTGCATACTTGGGACTTCTACATGAAACGTCTTCCGTCTCTTGTCGAATATTCGTGGAATATTTTGGTGACGTCCAAAAGTATTCCACGTAAAATTAAAAATCCTTGGCATGCCGATTTGAAACTGATATGAATTACGCAGAGTAATTTATGGGAGAAATAAAACATTTGAACATTTGCAGATCAAAAATCACCCTATGAGTTTATGTGGATCCGTGTTTGGAAAATGCTTAGACTGTACGTGATATGGATAAAACGCGAAAGATATTGGTTGGTTTGGAAAATTTCAGACTCCATTATACTATAGGTCTACTAGAAAGGTTTGACCAATGCGATTTACGCAATAGAGTTGCCCTATGTATGAACTTTTGCTTAACAGAGATTTTGTATAGTGCGCTACATGGTGCACGGTTGTGTGGCCATTGCATTTCCCACCAATGGCAATACGATGCAATTGAGCGCAATTATTGTCACAATGCAAGCCACAATTTGCCTTTCGCGGAGTTTTTCTATTCAATGAAAGGTGACTATCCAAATAATGAGTCAAGTACAATCCGGCTATTTCATGCCTGTGGAGTCGACCGAATGAGGTGTGACTAACACGTAACC
Source organism: Ophioderma brevispina (assembly GCA_023653785.1). NCBI lineage: Eukaryota > Metazoa > Echinodermata > Ophiuroidea > Amphilepidida > Ophiodermatidae > Ophioderma > Ophioderma brevispina. Next base: position 27,980 of record JAMKCH010059820.1, on the reverse strand, counting down.
CGTTATGCCAGAGGAATCGGACCGAATTGACTCAAAATGGAACATTACGTGCAAGTACTGCCACTGGCTGTAACTCCCAAATATCCCTTCCTCAAGGCCTGACCAGCGTGCAGCGGCTGCTTCTCAGTTCAGTTGATAATCTGAACGAGCGAGCCCCAATTCCAGGGCTAGCAAGTACTAGTACTTTGGTACGCCCATATTTGCTTCATTTTATGTCATATTGACACCGTCAAACAATAAAGACACATGAAACGTGTGTACTATAAACTGAAGATTTATTTAACTTTAGTTTTAGTCCTTCAGTTACAGTTGACTTCTTCGCTTGTTCACTTTGCATAGGCGATACACGGTAAGCAATATTTATTATTATACAGGAAACCACACAAAGATATTTCAGCAAGTAATCGCGAAGAAGGAATTTTGTGCACTGAACCCCTCACAATGCTTACCATCAATGATCCCTCGGATCCATATCCTATTGTAGTGACGCCAATTGAGCTCTAGTAAATTTTTAAGAATAATTTTTCGAGAACAAAAAATAATTGCCCGCGCGGGAGCGCGGGTGCTATAGATGGTGAATAATTGAGAGACATGGAGTTTTTGCTGAATTGAAGCATTGCACCAGAGCATTGGTCCATTAACAATTGTTCATGACATTGAAAATGATGAAACAGTGCTAAACTTGACTTAGGTTGTGATGAACATGACATAAATATTTATGCAAACACAAGATTTTGTGAAAGTAAAATGATGATTAGGTGCTTGCCAGCTTTTTTGTAACAGTGGTGGTGATGTTTATACTAAGAGAAATGTTATGGCATAAGATTTTGAATCTGTTTGATCAGAGAAAATACATATTTAGTCCTTTCTTGTTCATGAAAGATTTGGTTCCTTGAAAGAAATTTGAGTAGGTTACTTGGTATTTGGAGGGAGTTAGCTCAGCTGTTGAGAATTAGACTCGGTAGATTTTAGATGTCACTTAGTATTTGAATCAGTTTCATTAGGTTTCTATGTACATGGTTCAAAAACTAGTTCAGAAATAACGGAACTCGGTAGGCCTACACTGAATTTCAGTGTCCCCTACGAAAGATTACGATGTGAAACGCAACAAAATAAAAAAAATTCGCGGAGGAGATTGATGATGCTCTTTGTTTTGAAACTGCAAAAAATTGCTCACCATTTCAGATTGGATCTTCACAGAACTTGCATCTATTTGGCGTCAACAATTTGCCACTAGTTTCACCATGTTTTCTGTGAATACTTCTCATCTTTTTCAAAATTATTATAGCCTAAAGCTTACTATTCCACTAAGTCTCTGTTAATGGGAATTAATTGAAAAGGATCTTGGTAGTCTGAATGCATCCAAAAAGTATGGTTTGATAATATCCCTGCAAAATTTTTAAAAAGAAAAGCATGGCGCTTCGTTCTCAAAAACACCTATCACCCACATCGGGTCAACCTTATATAACAACCGGCATTGTGCCAAATGATGTTAAAATGGCTAAAGTAACACCAATGTTCAAAAAGAAGAATAAAACGAACTGAATGGGAAACTTACAGGCCAGTGAGTATTTAAACATGGTCAAAAATTTTGGAAAATTACTATTATGTTCAGTTGTGAAAATTATCTTTTCCAAAACAATTTGTTGTATAAATATCAATCTGATTTCGTCACTCATTTTCTACTGGGACTCTGCCTCAGGTACCTTTGTAGAGTTTATCAAATGTCAATCGTCTCGTGGCTTATATACTGGCATGGTAAGGCTTGACCTACAAAAGGCGTTTGACACCCGGGTGAACAATGCATTCTTCTTGAAAAACTGGAAAAGCTATGGGCTTGAGTCAGTGGAATGGTTTCGATCATATTTATCTGAAAGAACACAGTGGTTACCGTTGGTAAAACTTTCTCTAAACCACTGGATGTCACATGCGGAGTTCCCAGGGCAGGCCTTTTAGGTCACGATTATTCCTCTTGTAACATCAATGATATGGAAATTAGTGTTGATTCTGATTGTAAACTTTATATATGCCGATGCAGTACAATCCTGTTCTCCCACCAAAGATCCGGAGGTGTGATTGCCAAGAAAATTGCTTGCTTGGATTCTTGAAATAGTGGTGGGTTGAAACAAGTTTGTCGCTGCACTGGGGAAGACCGAATGTGTCATAATGGATCAAAACGAAAGTTAAACAAGATATCTGATTTTAAGATCCAAAGTGCTGGTCACACAATAAATGCTAAAAAGTCAGTTAAATATCTTGGTATTGAGATTGACCAACATGTGTCCGGGGAAGACATTGCCAATTATGTTCTTCACAAAGCGAATGCTAGGGGTGAAATTTTTGTAACAGACAAGCCACTTCCCTTAACCAAAATTGTCCGCAACTTTATGTTCTGCACTTTTCATGTTATTTGATTATGCGTTCTTCTTCATGGTATTCTGGTCTCAATTCAAATCTCAAAAACAGGCTCCAAACTACCCAGAACAAAATGGTTCGTTTCATTACAAATAGAGGTCCCCGATCACATGTTGGTCAAAAAGAACGTTCTCAAATTGGATATCTGAGTGTCTCAGACAGAGTAAAATTTCTTCGCCTATGTCATGCTTTTAAGATTTTTAATGATCAATGTGCTCCCTACCTCCACGAAAATTTTGATAAAGTTAGCAATGTTCACAAATACAGCACACAGAGTAGCACTTACAATTTCAGAGTTCCAAGAACAAAGGGATGTGCTGGTTCCACATTTTTTAACTGTGCTATTCATGACTGGAACTCTCTTCCAGATGAGATTAAAAAAATTAAGGAAATTTGTAGTTTCAAAAGGGAAACTAAAATGTATTTGGAAAGCCAAGCCCTTTTGCTGTAGGTTATTATTTTCATTATACATTTTAATTACATGTGCATTGCTCTAGATGCTGGTTGATCTACATTTATTCTCTTTTTCATGCCTTGTGCAATATTTTTGTTTTCCATTCCAAATTTGGCTTGTTCAATTGGACCCCATTGGAAATAAGTTATTTTTATGACTTTCATGGGCTATCCAGGTGAAACAATTTTTATGTCTTTTATGTATAAATAACTTATTCTCTTAATTGTATTTTATATTCATGTTTTTTCTATTTTACTATGTTATGTGCAATTATTGTAATTTTAATGTTGTTTTACCGAATAAAATCAATCAATCAACAATTTCGCAGGCGATAGCAGCAAGAGTCCCTTTGTAATGAGATACGTCCATTCAGAGTATCACACATTCAAAGTATCATCACATATTAATTACGAATATTGTAATTTTAGGTAGTTTTACTCCTTATAATAGCAATGACATGTCATGACTCTATTAGGTTACGTTTCATCACTAGTCAGAAAATAATTTCGGATTGATTGATTAATTGATTGATTGTTTGATCGATCGATCGATTGATTTTTTTTTTTTTTGAATTGTCAATTTTTGGCACCGACAAGGACTACATGAGTTTCATCCATTATATATGAGATCATTATCAGAAAGCCGATGACGAATCTCTATAAACTGTGTTCTTTATTATATCCATGGGACATTCTGGCTCTGAGAATTAGAATGGTTTCCCGACTAGCATTCATTAACTAGGCACTCTGCCAAAGTCAGGTCACCTACAAAGTATTGAATAGTTAGGATAGAATTCTCTCATTTCATTTCCAATTCTCTTGTTTTTTCCGTCAACCCGATGATTTTGCCAAAGTCGCAGTGGTTTGTTTCATAATATGCACCATGCTTGGATTTGACTGGTGGGAGCAAGTGGGGAATTTGGCCCAAATTCTAAAAGATGAGTTAGAGCACTTTTTAAAGTGTGCTGCAGACTGCTGCTGCGTTCGGGGCACCAACACCGCATGTGTAGGTCATGTATAACAGCTGCTATAATGTTACATGTGGATGGGAGTATCAAGTACTAATATTGTGCTCATGTTTTCGATAAAAAAAACCCAGACAAGAACTTGGTTTAAATATCAAACATATTCCTACATGTACAGCCTGAAAATTTCAAAATTCGAACCTATATGTCATAGTCAACAGCACTTATTAATTAAAACCACGCATTCTCCAATAATTAAAAAGTCCCATCGTTAAAATTCACTACCATTTGCGGTGTATTATAAATATCTTCAAATTTTGTCATTGACATTTAAACAACACAACAAATTTAAACAAATAACACAAGCAGAAACAAAATAAACAAAAACACGTTGGGCATCCACAAAGTCAAACTTTCAACAGTAAAATTGTGACTCATAGGTATCTTTGTAATCAGTACCTTGCTAGGTTGGAGAGCACTCTTCATATTACCCGCCGAGACAAAATGATGTAAAGACGAATCTGTGATTGATAAATAAATAGATAATGATATGAGTATCCGCGGATTGGTGTTGATACTGATACCAGTAAAAGCATTATCCTAAGCCACATCTTAAAATTTCCAAAAGGATATAAATTATTTTTTGAGACATTCATAATGACAAAATCAATATCTATATGCCTATAGGGTTATTACCATTTCAGTTAATGATTAAGGAATTGAAATGTGCTCTGTATACAAGGTAATCATCCCGAATTCTGACTAAACAAACACTCCAATCACGACCATATGTTTTCTTCTTTTGTACCCTTGCACTCATCCAATCTAAAGTACTGTCACATTGTAGACGTAACATGTCATATGTGGTTTTGAGCGCTTTGGTCACCGCTGCCACACCCAATCTATATTACGATATGGACATGAAGCACCTGACAAATTCAGAGTACAGTATAACCTTTTTGTATTTCACTACCTCACTACTCATTCTGAAGGGTGTAGAATTACTAATATCAACCAAATTGCAACTGATAGCCAGCATATTGATAACATTTGGTTTTGTGACCTTTTAACACCTGCTGCTATCGTGGTCTAGTCTAAAATATACTTGTTCATTAACGAACTTAATTTTACGGACTTGTACCGATTGAATGAATTTTGTGGAATTATACGTGTACTCGAAAAAGGTGATCAACGCCGTCATCTAAAGCCATTGCTCTTTTCATATATCTCAATAGAAGTCCTACCCTAACTCGAACTAACTCCAAAGAGGAATCCAAGTTCCTCAGCATTTGCGTACCATTTCCAATCAATCAATTAACTGGCAACAACCAAAATTTTTTATCAATTATTTAAATTACATTAATTAGTTCCGCGATGCAAATAGGCTATAATATACAGTTCAATATACGTGGAAATTAACAAGGTAGGGGATTTCACTGTTATTATTATCGTTATCTTTCCCTGTATTTTGTTTTCATTGTTATTATTTCTTGATTGAAATTTAGTAAAACTAGCATCTGCTGGATTTGGAAACTTACTATTTTAAGAATGAAATGCGATTCAGTAATTTTCTTATTATACTTATTCAATTATTTCCATAACATTAAGTCTCAATTATTTCTATAATCATGACAAACGGCCAGTGCAGGCCTTTTCTAAGTCTGCCCTGACTATAGCTTCATTGAATGTGGAGGGTTTTTCCACTGCAAAAAGTACATAATTGCTAATATGTGTCACCATCTCAATGCGATGCCTATGTCTGCAGGAAACCAATAGAGGAACTGCTAATCATCGTACAACCATATCAATAATGTCCTTGTCCCTAGAGACCACACCGACAGTATGGAGGTGCTATATTATTTGAAAACAGGCGCTCTTGTACAAAAACAAAAAAAAAAAAAAATGTTTTTTTTCCTCAGCCACCTCAATTCTGCTAACAGCAACATCGAAGTTCTCACCATTGAGCTCATCTCGGCATAGTCACCTCAGTCTACAAACCTCCATTCCATAACTTCAAGCACCCTCATTCAATCTCGGAATGTTCAGCCGCTAACATCACTTAAACAACCTCACTGGCACAAGATGAAGTGCTCGCCCACATACCCTAAGACCGACGGCACTGCCCTGTGCTACTCATTGCAGAGTATGCCTGCCCTTTATGGGAAGATATCCTGCCAAGAATCTTGATCCAGCGTTAAATGCCTCCTGCCGGCTTATCACAAGATATCGTCCAACTCCTACGGAGAACTTACCTAGCAGGAATTGATCCACCAGACTCGTCAATTGTATCTGCCAGTATCTATGTGACGCACACCATTCGGACAGACACCTGCTGCTAAACGCCTTAAATCCAGAGAACGGTTCGTAAGCAAAGTCCAACCTCTTGAAGCAGTCTCAACGAGTTTAAGAGAGTCGCCTTGTGGAAGAAAGACTTGCTATGCAACAGTACAGCTGTTGGGTTGAACCTGTGACATGCTTCCGCCTGGAGCTGACTCGCTGATGGGCTGAAGGCGAGTCTTAACAACATATTGATCTCAGGGTTCCTTGCAAAAGTGGGGCTACCTGGAAGCATAGAAAAACAAAAGAATCAGGACACTACTTGTGGTTTAGAACAGCACCACCGACAATGGAACATTTCATGGTCTTCCCACTTGTTGGAGCACAATGTCACAGACACGGACTTTGTGCATTCAATTAAGCAGCCAGGCATTATACCATCTCTGGCTGGATCATATTGAGAACCACAGTGTTTCTGACACTGTAAGAAGAAGATTCATTTCTTTAGACCGAATGGTTTTAAAAGCAAGGTTTTTTGGATAGATTTGTGTGGAAGACACTGGAAACAGCAATTGGGATGAAATGCATGGTGAGAAGTAATATTTAGGCGAGTTTGCTGCATCGATAACAGCAGCACCAAGCAAGTAGTAGCAGAAGTGGAAAGTAGCATTCAGATAGCCCATGCTACAGTAGTACTGGCCGCTCATGAGTAGATGTGACATTATCATGCTAATGCCCCTTATATGTAATTGTCACCAGCTATTAGAGTAATATATTAAAATTGTGTAACAAAACTATTTCAGGACGAAACAGCATTGGAAGGCAAATGGAATACAGAGATTTTATTTTTAGTTATTGTCTGCATTGGGTAAAAAGATTAGGCCATAATAGAAGGCAATCTCACCAACAGACATTTGAATTATTTACCTTTCATTGCATGTCCTCTCCTTAACATAAAGGACAAACTTCTATTTGTTATTCAGTTTCTTGTATTGTGTTACTTATTAATGTTTATTTCCAATTAACAACCAGTCTGTGAATTATGGTAATCTAGAGAACGGCTATTGGTTAAAAAGTGGGACCTACCCATTATGTCATTACACATCCTTCAAGATGATTGGTTGTAAAATAATTGATGAAGTATACAGACAGTTGTAACAGGAAAGTGATCAGTTGGTTAGATAGTTAGGGTCCAGCAGACAATTAATTGGTGTCAGTTAGAGTTCGAGAGTGAGAGTTTAGAGTTGCCCTGGAATGCAACTATGATCAACATGTAATAAAACATTACGGGTCGATACCCGTACCTCTCAGTTTTGTGTCTCTACTCATCATTTGAGTGATATCCCTTGTACATAACCTCGCGGTTATACACACATAATTAGTCGTTGAAGGAAGTCCTAGAATCAAGTGTTTCCATTTCAGTCTCGTTAACAATTGTTCATTCTGTCACATGCAATTCTAATCATGTTCGTCAATCTCTACATAAAATAAGTAGGTCGTTTTCTTTCGTTGACGGAACCCATTTTCAAGGTCAAAAGGCCATCAAGATCAGCAAAGTTTCAGCCGTTTCCGAGCCAATTTTCGAGAACTTTTCTCATTTCAGGAAATAGCACGTTCTCGGCATTTTTGTTATTACTTTATGCACAAGTTCCAAATTGCAGAATAGCAAATTCGATTTTATGTGTATAGACCTAATATTATGATAATGTACTAGAGGTTTCTAATATCAGCCTGATCAAATGTGAGTTTTCTGAAAGCAAATACTCCATCGTAACACTCTTAAGATATTTTATAATCCTATCAATCTAAATGAATTGGCTAACACCATTTCTATTTTTAACAAATTTAAAAAAGGAAAAACTAAAAAAAATATTTTCTTTTTTCAAGAAATTGTGCTTTGTGTACCGTTCTGATTAGCATAAGTTCTGACTTCATGGCTAAACCACAGTTTTTTTAGTACTTTCGGTTATTAAAGGGATTTTAAAGGTATAAGAATAAAGTGATTAAAATTGTTTTTAAGTTATTTACGGTCAAAGACTATGTTAAGAATTTAAAAGACGCACTCTTTCCACTCCTTTTAAAATATACCTGAAGGCAAGGTTTCGAGAAGTTAGCCCTCGGTCATTATTTTTAACTGATTAGACCAAGTGAAAATGAAAAACCTATTTATTGTCCAGGAGTTTAAAGGTGCATTTCGTGATTTCAGCATCTTCTGTTTTATTCATTGATCACTAGTTATCATTTAGAAAAGCTTATTCTGAAAATTTGAGCTGATCCCGATCTTGTGGTTTTGTGTTATGAGCAATTGTTTGTTTCCCACGGTCCCATAGGCTACTGTGCTGTAATTTCTGTCCGTTTACGGACAGAAAATACAAAATTGCGAATTTCTTACAGATGCGACCGAATTTGCATGTAAGATTGGGCACACGTGGATTACTAAGGCTAACGGTTCAGATGATATAAAAATCTCTACATTTTTAGGTAAGTCGGGGGACGAGGCTGTGGATCACGAAATGCCCCTTTTTTTTAAGGACAAAAGGATTTCTTCTTTCAGTTGAAAGGAGGTTACATACCACAAACCACCTTCCATATAGTCAATATGATAAAGTCAAATTTTCTCACATTATGTGACTGTCAGTCCGTCCAAGTCAAACTACACCGATGAGGTTCCGATAAATCGGACAGTGCCACCGATATCGTGATATCAGGTCAAGTGTACAACTTAATCTTAACATATCCCAAATCAGCGTGTTATTTTTTCGTCAGTAATTAAGGACAAACAGTATCAGTCGTATATCTAAAATCCCTCGGACGTTTTGCCCAAACTAACGATAACGAACAGTCATTATTGTTAAAACTTCAAGAAAAACTTGTGATATTGTTCGTAATTTGTTTGTTTTAGCCAGCTTGGGACCGATTGCAGAGATGGAACACTTGCCAAGACTCGTGGGAAGTGTTCAGATGTTACCCGCTGACTCGATGGACCTTAGATCCATGTGCAATGTTACACAGTTTCCGATCGCGAGAGGGGCAAGACTCGTTTTTCGAGAACTGTTGTTTGCAAAAAGAGATGGCCGCTTCTACATAACAATATGGGAGCACACCACTAAATAAACGCTCCATTGAAATACACGTAAAAGTACCAGATCGACGCTCTCTATTTGGCACCCCGCCGTGACAATATTTGAATTTTGAATCGATTTCCCTAAGGATCACAACTGAAACTTTCAAAAAGTGCAATTTTTGAATCATTCTAGTAGACGATTTTAGAAAAGTGCATTGAACAGCGGCCACACTATTTTGAGCCGACGTGCACGCCTCATAGCACGCTTTCGACCAGGGCCGGAAGTCGAGGCCTAGTTCTACACAGAAAGAATCGAATTAAAAAGTGTGATAAATCTCAATGATGATCAAGTTATATCTTTCACTTTTATTAAAATATATCACCCTCACTGAAAACCGTTCCCCAAAGGACAGCAATATCATCACAACCGGATTGGTTTTTTACCGGAACTAACGACCATTACACCAAACGTGAGAGTGTTTAGTGTTGTGCGCCCTTCGAACACCACTTGAGAATACGATTTTTTATTTTTTATTATTTTTTGACAAATATGGACGTTTTTAAGAAAAAGTGTAAGTTTTTGCTTCCCCACGACACAAGACACGGGAGTAGTTATGAGTATCTAAGTAAATTGGAAATATATCTAAACTATCCCAATTTCGTGCATTTTGCACTCTTTTACTGGCGTTACTCAAAGAAATACATGTTTTAAGCACGTTTTTGTGGAACAGGTATATTTGGGGGGGGGGGGGGGGGGGACCTGTGCGATTTTCAAAACATATTTGAATTGTCTTACGAAATGTAAATGATTACATTTGACACATAACATAAGTAATGAATATGTTATTCACACTGACACCCACCCCCGCATTTAAATCTCACTATTAGCGCGTGTATAAACAGGATGTGCCGTGCAAATTAATAAGGGGGTAGGGTGGGAAACTAGTAGTTTTGCAATCTTTGATGTGCACTTTTTCTACTTCTTCTTCCTTAAAGATTTCTATAAAGTCAAGAAAACCTACTATTGTTTTCTTCTGAAAAGCCTATAGGGATTTGGGTGGAGTGTTTAATTCAGTGTTTGTGTTAAAGCTCAGCGCCACGCTTTTTGGTCAAAAATGAAGGGAACGCGGTTTTGGTTTTGACATTTGCGCCTTCCCTTAAAAACAAGAAACAAAGCAACCTTGGGCTTGATGATGATTAGCTATTCAATTAGCCTTTTAATCATAAACAAACAACCACTCCATTGACGGTTCATGTATTAGTTTGATTTTCGCGAGGGTTGTCAACAATCGGTATGTCAATCAGATTTAACACAAATTGCAGTCCATAAGCGAAAACACGGCAAAAATCGACCATTTTCATGAGCACCATGTCTTCAAGCGATTCCTTGGTTATTAAATCGTAAACCAAGTATTTGTTTTTAATTTGCAATTTGGCCAAATATAGATGTCTAATGTCAAACTCCTAAATTTAAAGATATTTGAGTCTTTTAGACTAGAAAATCCCAAACATAATACTTGATGAAATTGATAGTCCCGTATAGGGTTTAGAAGGGCGCACACCACTAAATAAACGCTCAGTGAAATACACGTAAAAGTACCAGATCGCGCTCTCTAATTTGCACCCCCCCGTGGACAATATTGAATGTTTTGAATCGATTTCCCTAAGGATCACAACTGAAACTTTCAAAAAGTTGCCAATTTTTGATATCATTCTAGTAGAGATTTTAAGAAAAGTGCATATGAACAGCGTCACCACTATTTTGAGACGACGTGCACGCCTCATAGGCCGCTTCGACCAGGGCCGGAAGTCGAGGCCCTAGTTTTCTACACAGAATCGAATTTTAAAATTGTGTAATTACAAATTTAACTTAATTAAAAAAAAAATTTCACTTTTATTAAAATATATCCACCCTCACTGGAACGGGGTCCCCAAAGGCCAGCAAACTATCTCACACCGGATTTGGTTTTTTACCGGAACTAACTTACCATTACACAAACGTGGAGTGATTTGTGTTGTGCGCCCATATATTCCTGAATTAAAAAAAATTTTTAAAAGGACGCAACACAAATTAAACTTTGTCCAAAGGCTATCAACGAATGGCACATATGGCAATCCAACGTTATTGTCTTAAAATATCAGCTGTTGGTAATGGCTGAGTGGAAATGAGATATTTTAGTATGTGGTTACGTGGGACACAAAGCAAGTTGAACGGCAAAAAGCTGAGATCAAAAGTCATTCATTGCATAATAAATGGCGGCATGTTGAATTTTCAGGTTCTTTGGTTACGGTGTTTTACATACAATTTTATTTTTCACAAAATATATTTCAAATTTACATAGGCACCTACAAAGGCGTGCCCGTAACAGAGTCGAAATTTTAATATTGGGGTAGTATAAAGCTGCTGAAAATTTTGAACTAAAATCCTGAAAAATGGTGAAAATTTTTAAAAATAACATTTCGGATTCATATTTGACAAAAAAACTGGAGCCAAATTTTAAAAAGGCTCTATGACGCAGTCCTACGAGACGAGAAGATTGGTGTTTTATATAATAATAGCTTTGTTTTCAAATGGGACACCGCAGATGATAAGATAACATCAAAGAAAAAACAACCGGTTTAAAACCTAAAAAGCACATGTTTATTAATGCAAATAGTCAGTATTTAATTTTAAACTAAAAAAAAATTTGTTCAATATCTATTCCATTTGGGCGGTGATGGTGCAACCCCACGCGGACATCAGGACGATGGGAGGTTTGTCTCAGGATTTTTCCCACATTGGGGACAACATCCTCCATCTCTCTTTTGTAATGTCAAACCATGTGTGGGTGCCAACTGGGCTGTCACTATACCCTTCTCTCCTTCTTTTATCTACTTCATTGAGTTAAGTAATTCCATAGGTATTTAGGTAAACCCAACTATGGATGAAATAGTACCTGCTGCTTTGTAGGTTGGTAGTGTTTGAGAAAAAGGCTAAGGGACCAATGCCCTGACTAAAGAGGCACCTGCTGCCTGCAGAGTGTCACGTGAAGGACAAATGCTAAGGGACCTTCCTCAACAGAAAAGGGGGCTGGAGACTGTCGAATCCCAGCTACTATTTAGCTAATGGACAAGATGAATTGTTACAACGTAGCACCAGGGTTTAAAGCCCTGATCAGTTCGAGCTGTGCTATGAGTAAAATTGGTCTCTACCAATACGGGATGACGGGTTGGTCCTAAAACCTACTGACGGTCACCCTTGATAAACGACAAACAGATGCATGGACAACTTTGTTAGACCTAAAGCTGCATTTTATAATCAGCACATATAACCGTCCAGACTATCAACAACAGCCAGAAAGAAGAACTCGTACATGAAGTACAACTGTATTGATATGATGTCATCGCATACAAGAACACTGCATTGTGTACAGTGAACCTCTACTACAGGAGAATATCCATGGCTATGCACTTATTACAGAATCCGCCTGGAAGAACAAGAAAAATACAGCTGCAGGAGGTGTGAGGTTTCTTTTATCACCAAAGGCCCTCAAGTCACGTGCCAACCTTGTCAACTGTAACGAGCGTATGTTGAAGCTTACACTGATGGGTAATCCCAAAACAACAGTCATTTGCTGCTACAGCCCTCACAACGACCATCCAGATGAAACGTAACTGTCTCTCAAAATACTATCCACCGCCACCAGTACAGTTCCAGTCCATAATCCATGGAGATTACAATGCTAAGCTTGATCCTGAAGATGCGTTCACTTGCAACAAAGAGTCCAACATAAATTGAATGTACATGAAGGACTCACTTCATGCAACAATTTAACATTGTTGCCACAAACACAAAATTCCAAAATCAAGCAAGTAGACTGTGGACACGCCGTTGCCCAAACGGAGAACCTGTCCAGCTGTTCAGAAAGAAGTGGATTAACAGCATTTAAAACTCAAGAGCCTACAACACTTTTGAAGCTTTTAAGTCTGATTATAGAATTGTTTCTTGTAAGAGCCGTATAAGTTATCGTCAGAGTAAACCTCGTGAAAACAATTGACCGGAGGAAGGTAGTGGGAGATACAAAGCTTTGTTAGCATTATACTGTAGCAGTACATAACAGGTTCAACACTCTAGTTGACCAGCTTGAAGACTGAAGACAAGAACTCCAGCACAGTATATGATGCCCTCACTTCAGCCAACAAAGAAATTGCATTGAAGATGCTACCTAGAAGAAAGAAGAAGACTATTGCCTTTATCTCAAATAGATAACTAAATCCACCAGAAGCTCTCCGAACCTTCATGCCGCTAAGGCTGCTCTTGATGATGCTTACAACGTGGTGCTTGAAGAGGTCGAGCATGTGAAGTCCAAGGTTGACACGCTACCTCTTGAAAACAAGCATGCTGCTCTATGGGGATGAGGAGCTGACTGATAAGGGCTACCACCAAACTATAAGAAACAAAGGTGTGATGTGATGAAACAACTGAAGAGCCCCTTGGCACATGGTTTCAGCATTTTAGTTTTCTATACTTGGCAAGCCAGTTCAGAATAACACTAACCTTGATGAATCTTTCTTCAATCACAAGATAGCAGACACCATTTCCATCCAGACTAGACCTTTCACTATAGAGGAGCTTCAGAACTGCCTGAAGAAACTGAACAACACTAAGACGCCTGTTCTTGGCAACATTCCTTCAGTAATCTGGAAGAATCCACTATTCCATGATCAACTTTTAGAATTTTGTTACAACACCTACATGGGAAGCAAACCAGCTGTCTTTTCAACATCCAACAACCCCCAAACTACAGAGGAATCAAACTGTCACCACTGGCCTCTAAGATCTACAACTCAATGCTGCTCAACAGAATCACTCCTCACATATACCCCATTCTCAGACGGAACCAGAATGGTCTTCGCAAAGGCAGATCAACACTACCCCAGATACTTGCCCTCAGAAGGATCATAGAGAATTTCCATTAGAAAAGCTTCAATGTGTTTTATATATTTCCCAAGGCCTTTAACTTGGCAGGCAACATCGATGAATACCGCACATTCCTCACCACTACGCTGTTCCCAGATGAGGCCTGTTCAAGTCAATTGCCATCATTCGATAACCCCATAGCTTCGTGCAGACCAGGACGGGGCCGACCAAAAAGGAGTTCCTAACACTACTGGAATCCTTCTTGCTCCCTATCTCTTTGTAATCGTGGTCGATTGTATCATCAGACGACAAGGGACTCACCATCAAACCCAAACGTTCTAGACGTCACCAAGTCAACATCTCACAGACCTTGACTACGTAGATGATCTGGCTCTAACAGCTGATCGGATATGTGATGCAAAAGATCTTCTAACATCACTTGAGAATGTTGCAGACAAAGTCAGCCTGTATCTAAATGCCAAGAAGACGTAAAATATGACCGTCAATAAGGAAAATAATCACCAATCTATCTGCACTACAGACGGTACCCAACTCAAAAAGGTCAGGGACTTCTTGTATCTAAGGTCTTATGTTGCCCACAACAAGAAATGCTTCCTGTCACACAAAGGACAAGCTTGGAATGCCTGTAATAAACTACAACAATTAATAGCAATCTGTTATATCCAATTCAAACAAGCTGAAGTTCTTCAAAGCCTGTGTAGAGTATCCTGTTATATGGATCTGAGACCTGTACCATGAAGAAAGAGCTACAGGATATACTAGATGGCACCTACTCCAGGCTTCCTATGCGAGTAGAAAACATATCCTGGCGTGAACTTGACCAAAACACTGATATATGGAGATATATCCCTTCCATCTTTTGTTGCCCAACGCCGAGCAAGATTTGCCGGTCACTGTCATCGTGCGATTGATCAAGTAGTCTCAGACGTCACATGTTGGAGGTTACCGTGTCGAAACAGGGGTCGTCGCCCCTTTAACTTCATTGATGTAAATCAGTGCTCGAGACATCCAGCAGGATCCATCTGACATCCCCAACTTAATGACGAACAGGGACATTTGACTGTACATGATGAACAGAATCTCGGCTGCGGCCGCTTGATAGATAAATTTCAATAATAACTTCAGTTGTAGGCATTTGCATAGTAAAAACTGATTTCTTTTACAAATTATGGATTTTTACAGGAATGGTGTCAAATACCACCCCTTGAAAAACAATAAAATACATAAAGTTACTCTGCAACACCGCTCTCTGATAGTAATTTACCATGATTCGGTGCAATCGGGTCTTAGTCTGTATCGTGTACAACGCTTCCTATACCTTTACATGTAAAATAAAAATAACACGTTGGAAGTGTTGAAAAAGTGTTTTCTGCTGAGTTAATACTTGTTTTGGAGTGCAAATATTCACATACGAATTTCACAGGACATGTCTGTTTTACGCATACAAGCCTTACAAAATTTTCTCCCAAGAGACGTGACCTCGCGTAATTGTACACCAACTTTACTAAACTACTGCAACCTGTGAGGATTTAATGCTAAAGAAATTGAAAGATGTTATCGGTATTAAGGTCGGGCCAGACACTTCTTGAAGTGCTGGAGTACAACTGAAAGCCCGGAGCACAAAAGTTCACGTTTACATAGAAATAATTTTTAAAATCTCTTTGGAAAGCTTGGTTCATCAAAGAAAGCTATCAGACTTTTTGAATTGACAGTCTTTTTTTAAGAAGTTTTGAAATCGGTCGACATGGTCAATAGTTACTAATCGGAATAATCAAAGTACATTTCTCCTCACTGATCCCCCTTCGCATTCTTTTCTACTCATCTCTGACCCCCGGTGCCCTCTTTCTTTGTTTCTTGATGAGACTTATGTACATGATCTTTTCATCTCCTAGGCAGACAGCTTTCTCGTGCGCCCTCTTGATCACTATATCTTCCCTCTGCGCTTTTTTGGAGCCCGTTCTCTCCATTTTCCAGCCCTCTGTGCCATATATCCGGCCAGTACTCCACGGCCGCCCTCTGTGTCTCCGTTCATTATTTTTTTCTCTCAATCTTTCTCTATCATTTTCCATACTTTGGCTTATCTCACAAACGATATATTTCACCTATCACTCATCAGTGGCGTGCAGAGGGTGAGCCGGGGGTGGACACAATATTTGAGTTTTGTCGTTGAGATGAGCCCGTCGGTTCACTTGAATAATTCAGGTCATGGCACTTGCAGGCCGGATTGCCGGTAAAGAATAGGTTTAAGGTTCAATAGTCAGCGTGCGACAAGTAAATTTTACAAAATCGTGCAAGAATTAGCCCTCAGAAGACATTGAAAGCATAAAACCTAAAATTTTCAGGGGGATTCGCCCCCCCCCCCCCCAGCCCTATCCATTTTCTTTAGGATCAGATGCCGAAACTCCCTCCCCCAAAACTCCTAAGCTACGCCACTGTCCCTCATGCACACAATGATGCAGACAAAAATTATAATCACATATTGATTTCATAGTGTATACCATATGGACCTGGCGTAGTGGAGTTGTGTCGTTCTCCAGAATCCAAGAGTGCTAAAAACATTGGATTTGATTGGCATGTTCCCATGATATGCATTCACACTCTATGACAAACAGAATAATGTCAACTGTCAACGGTGTGATTAAAAATTTGTTTTCAAGTTGTCATGAGACCTCTTTCTTGCCATTTAATTTCCTGGGTCCAAGAGTGACTACCGTTTTTTAATTAATTTGATTTTGAAGTCTTTTGTGTCACACCAGATCATCCCGCCCTAAAGTGGAAAAAGGGAACGGAAAACAATTTGTGTTTATATCCTTCCAAAGCGTTCAGAATTTATTACTGCAGTGTATTATCATGTAGATATGTCACAGAAATTATTTTATCATTGAAATAGCAATTTAACTGCATCTTAACTATGTCTAGCAAAAATAGTGCATGGGTAGCCTGGTAAATCATTTTACTGACATGTACATGTACATTGACAAAAACAGAGAATCAGTCTTAATATTAACCAAAAATCCCCAATGGATACATCAAGTTAAACAATAAAGGCCGTATTCCCAAAACGATGGTGTAAGCTAATCACTGGTTAAATCGCAATTTAAACGCCCGCTAAAATGAACGCAATTCTCAAAGCATGATCAACTTTAAATGCTGATTAAATTTTAGCGGGGAAAAAAACCCCGGGGAAAAAAAAAAAAACAAACCCCCCCCCCATCGTTAAACATTTCTAAACTTAGACCTGGTCCGAAGGTAGTTTAAGGCGTGTTTAACTTCACGATTTCATCAAGTGCCTGATATTTTCAGCTATATGCGACACTCGTGGTTAGACACTGTTAGACAATTTGTCTCCTCTATTTCTCTTATATTTTTTTTTTTTCCGAGTCCGCAGTTGATTTCTTCTCGTCCTTTTTTTCCTTGCTTCTATTTTTTTATGCTCGTGTATCTGATATCAGAAGGCCTACATACATAGATAGTATTAACTGATAGCATTACAACACATGATATACAACAATTTTAAATAGCCCGGTGCGTTTTTTCTCTCTCTCCATGCATTTGAACCAAATTCTAAAGCTCCTTGCACAACGCGAAATCTTGAAATTTACCCGTGGACTTCCTGCGTAGCATTTAAAACTACGGGAGGCATTATCTGACATATAAATATTGTTTACGAGCGCACGTAATATTAGATGGCGAAGATAGGCAAGTTCGGTGGATGATATTTACAACTTACCAAATTACAGCGTTTTAAAATATCGTTGTTAGCTAACCGACGTGTTAAAATATTTAACCAGCGGTTTTTAAACTGCGCGTTTAGCTAACCACAGTTAGCCTAACAACCGTTTATTTTAACCATCGTTTGAGACTACGGCCCAAAATCGTTTAAACATTTTATACATATCTCTGTAATAAAAACGTGTTGATTCTGGTAGTATTCAATTTGTCATATGACATAAACCATGTCAAAAGTGAATAATATCACATTCACCGGCGGGACTTCTGGTCATAACTGCAAAGGCTAGCCCTCTGCATTTAAAGCGGAAAACATGCATCCTCAGCCTCGAATCCCACCTTTCCCCCACTTAAAACCGTGAGATTTTGGTACAAATAGAATGCCTAATTTTCTCATTCTATCTGCAAAAAGATTATGACTGACTCGTTTCCTGGGATGATGCTACAGGGCTGGTTTGTTTATTATACGGTACAACGAAAAATAACTTGTACAGGATTATGGCTATTGTAATAAACCAAATTACCGCTCACGTTAAAATTTTGGAATGAAGTATGCTTTCTTTGCCGATGGCTCTTCTCCTGGGCAAAGGCAAAAGCTGGCATATTGTGTAATCGTCGGCGAAACTATATGGGTGTGGTGCTATCTGCTTGAAACATATTCATCGGGTCGATGATCTCATATATTTTAATTTAATGATATCAGTTATAATGTGTATTTTATAATAATACGCCTGTTCACAAAGTAGACCAATGAGATGTTGCCATTTACGCTGCCTTCAGGAAATCGTCACAATCATTTCTCTTCACCTTGGCCGGCAGGCGGTCAGCGAACAATCCTATCAGCACTTAGATTCCCCATAACAAGATTTCGCTGGTCGACCGAGATTTTAAGGATCGTTGTTACACAGAAAACGATCATGAAGACAATGTCATGCCATGTGCGATGCTAGATTGGAGAACAATTGAAGTGTTGTTGTTTGTAAGGTTGTTTTTGGTGCGGGTGACACTCGTGAACAGGTTTTGGCAATAATTTCAATTGGTCATAATTCATATCCAATAATCATGAAAATTGTATCCCCGCCTTGAAAACCGAACAAAATACAAAAACAATGATAAAATCGAGGAGAAACTTACAACAAAATTGCAGTCAACCCCAGCTTGCGGGACATGTTAAAATTGGCGAGTACCCCCGTGGAGTTCCCCTTAGCCAGACATGCTACAGATTGAAGTTGTTTTTAAACTTACAGTATAAATATTTTATTTTATTAGTAGCTTAACAACCGTAATTTTCAGTCTTTTTCCAATATAAATGGAATTATCATCTGTATTTAGTTGTGTTAAGTGAATGTGTTATTGATTGTTTATTTTTACAGAAAAACAGGAAAAAAATATTTTTAACAAAGTAAATTATTTTGTATTTCTATTCTAAGGTCTATTTGGTTAGGTTGCAAGTTCGTCATGATTATCATCAGTTCAAAAGAATGGTACCGGGTCTGGTACTCAAAAGAAAGTGATGTTGTACCCCGCCGACTAAAGTCGAAACGAAAGGGGACTATGAAATGGGTGGTTCCGTCCGTCCGTGATGTGTTCCGTGTGTCCGTATGTCCGTATGTCTGTATGTCCGTATGTCTGTGAGAAAGAGAAAATGTTTAACCCTGAATCCGTGATAAAATGTTAACCCTGTATTGCTGTATCTTGAAAAACACTATATCAGGCACACAAAATTCCTTTGCTTCATGGGAAGTGCAGCATGGCATGCATCGTTTCTGCGATTGAAAGTGAGCTTATTAGAGAGCCTTCTTAGGTATGCAAATGAGCTAATTAAATAATTGCATAATAATGTATCACTGAAACGGTACATTAGATAGGCAAAAGTCTTTGCAGCATGACGTACATTTGGCATGATTGTTTTTCGCACTTTGAAAGTTGCACGATATATGCGGCTTAGGTATGCAAATGAGCTAATTAAATATGCATAATTATGTATCGCTGAAACGGTGTCTTACATCAGATATGCAAATTCTTTTGCCGCATGAAGTACATTTTGGCATGCATTGTTTCGCACTTTGAAGGTGCATGATATATACGGCGGCTTAGGTATGAAAAATGAGCTATTAAATATGCGCAATCAATGCGCTGAAACGGTACATCGGATGTGCAACAATTCCTTCGACTACATGAAAGGCTTATGCCTTACATCCTTTGTGTGACCATGATATGGTGGTTTAGTTAGGCGGCATATGTATGCAAATGAGCTATCTTAAATATGCGCCCATAAGTTCGCTGAAACTGTTAAATCGGAGTTCAAAATTCCTTCGCTACATGAAAGGTTAATGCCATACATCTTTTGATGTGAAACATGAGAGGTGTTGTTTAGGATTTGTTTTGTGTGAAGTACATTTTAGTAGTTCTGGTGCGTTTATACTTAGTTTTAGTTATTCTTAAGTTAATTTTGGCGACTTATGGGGGAGTTCATAGATATGTAACGTTTGTCGGTTATTTAGTGAATTAGGGATGGAGTTGTTTGAATCTGTCCCCAATGAACTAAGATCTAAGGGCCTCGGACCCTGTGTTAGTTAGGATGGGTTCTTGGACGAGTTATGTTTTAATTATCCAAAATTGTGCAGTTTAAGTTGCCACTTCAAATGTCGCGAAATCGGCGGGACATATTTTACGCATCGACTAAATACGAGTTTAGCCTTGTTATTTTGTTTTAAAGTGCCCCGCTGTACCCTACTTTATCATGAATTTGCAATGAATTATGAGCATCATTAAAGAGGGATGATGACCCGATTTAAGCTATATTTATATAAAGTTCTGCATCCTTATAGAATAGCCGTCTATGGCAAGAGGAAAGGGTCATAAACGTATATGGGCAGCTAAAAAAGTCATAACCGTATTGCTCAAAGCACGGTGCTTTCTAGCAACGCCTTGCTTAGCTAAACAATCAGAAAAGTAAAAAAGCAAGCGTGATTTCCGAAAGACATAAGCACTGCGTTGCTTTGATTAGAAACGCGTTGCTGATCAAGCAACTGTTGCTTCTTTCTTTTTCCGATTGGTGGGTAAGTGAACGCGTTGCTTTTACTCTTTTGTGATTGGTTGACTAACTTAGCCAATGTTACCAACGCGTTGCTTTTTCCACTGAGTGGTTGGCTAAGAAACGCGTGTTTCGTAGCAAACGCGTTGATTTTATACAAAAGCGTTGCTTTTACCTTAGCTGATGGTTTCTCTAAGCCACGCGTTGCTTTCATTAGCATTAGCTCTTCATAGCCAACACTTCTGAAAGCAAACGCGTTGCTAAGAAAAGCAAAACGTTGGACCATCCCTAAACCCCCATCTGTAAAAGTTTGACGCCGACATTGCAAAACCTTTGAATGTGAGGCTGAAAACGCGATTTTGTAATCCCAAAGGGGATTTTTTCGCTAATATAAAACCGAACCAAACATCCTTTAGTCCCTAAGATTTCACAGGGTAATTAGAAGAATGGATCTTTCTTCATAGATACCAAAATTTGACACTTCTGGTAAAATCTGGGGCTCTAGAGGGTGATACCAAAATGTGACCACTTCCGGTTAATCTGTTCTTTGACCCTTAAAATTAAAGAATGAGGAGAAATTTCGTGTGTTTTTTATGCAAGGTCAGAAATTGATCGATTCAGTGGGGTCTTTGTACAATGTGGTACAATAGACTTTAAAAATTAAAGTTGCGCTGAATTAAATTATTAATGTATTTGACGCAGCATAAAATAACAAGCAATTTATGATCGGATTAGTTGTGAAATTGTGGAGTAATTTTCTGATAACAATTGCGACATCATCTGATAGGGTTTCGCTTTGACTTGAACTTACAAGATCATCTTTACCCCTATGTATACTATCAGACTATGATGGATGTAGACTTAATTGTCGACGATCGAAAGTCTTAAAGGTCGGCTTTTTATTCGTTCTATTACATATCGCTGATACAGCCAAAAAGATTATTAGGGTAAAATATGTCTGAAGATTTTTCCGCTGGTCGTTAGGAGGCGTCTCCAGAACATCAATTTCAAGTAACCTATAGGTTTGCCAGATATGGTAGTTTTAATTGGATGGAGAGTTCAGATTCCAGATGTAAGTTCAGTCTAATTTAATTGCACATTTCATGCAATACTCCCGATGAACCAAATATCTGAGTACGGAAAGGCAAACCCAGTTAAGCATGCTAAGTTCAAGAAGTAAAATTGGCTGAGATTCTCATTGTCATGATTGTAATTGTTATTGATTGGGGAAAAAACAATAAAACAAAAGTCCAACCTTTGCACATGGCCCCTATATGTGCTTTAAAATATAATATTCCAGCCAAGTTTTCAAATTTGACGTGGAGGATTATACGTATAAGTTTGTTCATTTCTTTCAAAAGAAGGAAATTTAAATCTGCCATTAGTAAAGGGTTAAATCAATTAAATCATTTATTTTATTAATTATCAACGTAAAATATATTACTTCATATAAACCAAATCCATGCCAAAAACTAATGAATCATTGTTGACTCCTGCTTTTTGGTACACTAAAAGATAATATCTCCAAAAAGCTATAGAGAGGGTTTTGAGACCTATTAAATTGTTGAAAATGTAGCAAAATTTCCCTAAGGCGCACTGCATACCCGAAGTTTATCTTACTGATTTTTCATGAGCAATTACTAAACTTTTTAAAGCAAACAAAAAATTCTAAAACACGGAAAATGAGCAAAATAAAGAGTTTGAATATTAGCCCAGGACACACTTTTCAGTTACCTAAAAACTTCGGGGAATGCAGTGACCCACTATCTCGGTTCACGTTTCTAAAAAATGTGAACTCGTCTAGATATATTGAAACTATATACTACCTTTCTCAGCTGAAACCACAGGGTTATTCGTTATTTTACTTTTTGCCAGGGAATTGGTTTTTTTGCATTTTTCACCCCCTGGTGACAATAAAACATGTTCATGTATACCTCGTAATGTAACGGCGTACGCGATTGGTCATGACGCTTCACTGACCATGTATAACAACCGTTTTAATGGATGGCTGCCGAACGAACGAACGAAGGCCGAAAGTGGTAAAAAATCATGCAAGTTCATACTGAAATTGAGTATTTAAATGATTTAATTTTGTAGTAAAACAAGCAAACAGTCTCGGTATCATGACTGGGTTCATTCGTAGTATTTTGGGTATGAACGTTGTTAGGCAATACAGCATTCATACCCAAAATACTATGAACCACCCCTATTTATTTGACTTTTTAGTAACAAACTAGACCTACAAACAAGGGGTCTACATGGGAACGTTGCAAGACTGAAGGCCATAGGATAATCCATCGATATTCAATTGTACAGATTCAATTCACCATGCTGATCGGTATTTCTTTCTTAGCATTGATGAAGCAAGGTGATTTAATAGCGAATTAAAACTATCCTTACTAGAGAGGAGTGGTAACTACTCGGAACTTACTCTGCCGTAGTGTAACTAGTATTTACTATGATTCGGGTCTCAGTCCGTATCGTGTACAACGCCTCCTATACCTTAGCGTGTAAAATGTAAACATAACACGTTGGAAGGTTTAAAGAGTGTTTCTGCTGAGTTAATACTTGTTTTGGAGTGCAAATATTCACATACGAATTTCACAGGACATGTCTGTTTTACGCATACAAGCCTTACAAAATTTTCTCCCAAGAGACGTGACCTCGCGTAATTGTACACCAACTTTACTAAACTACTGCAACCTGTGAGGATTTAATGCTAAAGAAATTGAAAGATGTTATCGGTATTAAGGTCGGGCCAGACACTTCTTGAAGTGCTGGAGTACAATTGAAAGCCCGGAGCACAAAAGTTCACGTTTACATAGAAATAATTTTTAAAATCTCTTTGGAAAGCTTGGTTCATCAAAGAAAGCTATCAGACTTTTTGAATTGACAGTCTTTTTTTAAGAAGTTTTGAAATCGGTCGACATGGTCAATAGTTACTAATCGGAATAATCAATGTACATTTCTCCTCACTGATCCCCCTTCGCATTCTTTTCTACTCATCTCTGACCCCCGGTGCCCTCTTTCTTTGTTTCTTGATGAGACTTATGTACATGATCTTTTCATCTCCTAGGCAGACAGCTTTCTCGTGCGCCCTCTTGATCACTATATCTTCCCTCTGCGCTTTTTTGGAGCCCCGTTCTCTCCATTTTCCAGCCCTCTGTGCCATATATCCGGCCAGTACTCCACGGCCGCCCTCTGTGTCTCCGTTTCCTTATTTTAGTTTTTTTCTCTCAATCTTTCTCTATCATTTTCATACTTTGCATTATCTCACCCAACGCTCATCAGTGGCGTAGCCAGAGGGTGAGCCGGGGGCGTGACCCCCAATATTTGAGTTTTGTCGGTTGAGATGAGCCCGTCAGTTCACTTGAATAATTCAGGTCATGGCACTTGCAGGCCGGATTGCCGGTAAAGAATAGGTTTAAGGTTCAATAGTCAGCGTGCGACAAGTAAATTTTACAAAATCGTGCAAGAATTAGCCCTCAGAAGACATTGAAAGCATAAAACCTAAAAATTTCAGGGGGTTCGCCCCCCCCCAAAAAAAAAAAAAAAAAAAACCCCCCCCCCCCATATCAAAATCCTAAGCTGCGCCACTGTCCCTCATGCACACAATGATGCAGACAAAAATTATAATCACATATTGATTTCATAGTGTATACCATATGGACCTGGCGTAGTGGAGTTGCGTCGTTCTCCAGAATCCAAGAGTGCTAAAAACATTGGATTTGATTGGCATGTTCCCATGATATGTATTCACACTCTATGACAAACAGAATAATGTCAACTGTCAACGGTGTGATTAAAAATTTGTTTTCAAGTTGTCATGAGACCTCTTTCTTGCCATTTAATTTCCTGGGTCCAAGAGTGACTACCGTTTTTTAATTAATTTGATTTTGAAGTCTTTTGTGTCACACCAGATCATCCCGCCCTAAAGTGGAAAAAGGGAACGGAAAACAATTTGTGTTTATATCCTTCCAAAGCGTTCAGAATTTATTACTGCAGTGTATTATCATGTAGATATGTCACAGAAATTATTTTATCATTGAAATAGCAATTTAACTGCATCTTAACTATGTCTAGCAAAAATAGTGCATGGGTAGCCTGGTAAATCATTTTACTGACATGTACATGTACATTGACAAAAACAGAGAATCAGTCTTAATATTAACCAAAAATCCCCAATGGATACATCAAGTTAAACAATAAAATGTTTAAACATTTCAATACATATCTCTGTAATAAAAACGTGTTGATCTGGCTAGTATTCAACATTGTGTCCCTTATGACATAAACATGTCAAAAGTGAATAATATCACATTCACCGGCGACTGCCTGGTCATAACTGCAAGGCTAGCCCTCTGCATTTAAAGCGGCACTACCTGATCCTCAGCCTCGACCCCCCCCTTCCAACGTAAAACTGAGATTTTGGTACCAATAAATAAACTGCCTATTTATTCATAACATCTCATCTGCAAAACTATTATGACCTGACTCGTTTCCGTAAATATGAATAGCTACAAGCTGGTTTTTGTTTATTAGTAAATCGGAAATAAACCGGAAATAACTGATGTACAATAAACAATAGCTAAATCGGCTATTGATATAAACAAAATTATTCGCTCACGTTAAAATTTTGGAATGAAGTTAGTTTCCGATGCTCTTCCTACTGTGAAAATATATGTTGTAATCAGTTTGGGTACCTTTTATTGGATTTGATCTACAAACACGTTCAAAAATCAACATCTTATAAACTGGTAGTTATTAGCCTCTAAAACATACTTTTTTAAATGTGCACTCTTTGATTGACAGGGTCTTAGGCGCCATTTTTAAAATTATGAAGGCGATTTTACATACTCAAAACTAACATTAGATGTTGGAATAGGCTGTAAAGCTAACCTACAAAACCCGTAGCGTCTAAAGCGATCAATATCGTTGACTTTTTCTCATTAATATTTTAATATATTTTAAGATATTTAATATATTTTAAGTATTAATATATATTTTAAGATATTTATAATATAATAATAATAATATGAGATTTAGATAGCGCCTTTTACACAAGTAGGCAAGCGCTTGTTGCCAATTATTATTACGCTGCCACAGGCAATCGTCACAATCATTTTCGCTTCAACCTAGGTCGGCATCCGGCCAAGCGCACAATCATATCCGACACTTAGATTGTAATATTCCCCCTAACAGCTACCCTAATATCGCTTGGGTTCGACAAAGCAGTGAGGTAAAGTGCCTTGCCCCAGTGTACAACACACATGGCCACAACAACGGGGCTGGAACCCACAACCTTCAGATCATGAGTCGGCCGTCCTATCCACTGGACATGGACCAATGTGCCCTCTTTATGTCAATATTTAATATATTTTGAAGATATTTAATATATTGTAAGATATTTAAATAATATTGTCATATATTAAAAGAATTATCTTTTGGAGTACTCTTGACGATGCGAGTTTCGTTGCATTATTTCCTTTGGGGATGTTTTTCTCCAGGCGCCAGCACCTCTCCCTTAATGTGTAAAAAGACCTTATCCATTAAATCTAAGCTGTCAACCAATCCATGTTTAGCGATTGCCCGCAGGATCATTTTTGGACAGGTGACTGTATTGTAGTCCTGTGGGCCTATTCCAAAAGTTTAAGATTAATCTTAAGTGAATTTAAAAAGCGATTCTTCTTAGTCCTCTAACGTTGAAAGAAAAAAAAGATTATTGAAGATCTATAGAAATTCCGTGAGGTAAAGTTAATAAAATAGAACTCGGGTATAAAACAGACTGGGGTTGAACTTTTGTAAAATCTCAACGTAATGCAAATTCTTTCAACTTCTCTTTTAATTGGCTTAAAATTAGTTAATAAACTGAGAAGAATAACTCTTCTTAAATCCACTTAAGTTTAATCTAACTTTTGTGAAATAGGCCCGTGGAATGCGTCTATCTTGTCTACCAACAATGGCTGGCCTTTTCAGTATGACATCAGTCACCACCATGTTGTGGGTAAGATACACATCATTCCAGGACTAAAGCTGTCGATAATCCATGAGTACATATGCATCAGAGATCATTGACAGATGGATGTATTGTAGTCCTGGAATGCGTCTATCTTGTCTACCAACCTGGCTGGGTTATTCAATATGGAGGCATCTAATGGTAGACTTTTTTCATAAAGAAGTCCCAAGGATGCAAATGATGTATTGCCATTTAATTGGTTCATCCTTCATGTAATATTGCACGGAATTAGCCTAGCAATAAATCTTTCTCTAGAAGATCAACGGATTACAAGTATTGTACATGCAGCTTTATTCCGTAAAAGAGTCTTTACTCTCTAGTCTCCTCATGAATATCTTACACCAAGGACACACCCTTTATTTCGTCAATCGCTATGCACACAACATACAGCGACGACGGGACAGAATTTTAATAACCCTCATTGCAACTTAGGACTTCTATGAAATCTTTACCCTATAGATGATGGTGTTTACAAACACAAACATACCTTGTCTCTGACATGTTAGAGGGCGAATATGCCTATACATCCGTCTACGCATTCATGCCTCTGGCTGTTCCCAGTTAACTTACTTAAATAGAGTGGGCATGAACCGCTTATTTTCGCTAATACCAATAATAAAAACGAACGAGTTGGACGCTGTTTCGCAGCCCCGAGGTCCAATCCTATTATTTATTAGAACTATGCATTACTCTGTGTTAAAAACGTCACATTCGTCATAGCAACTACGAAAACTACGAACATACCCGAGCCCACTCTATTTTGGAAGGCATATTGAAAATCTGCAAAACATCGTGGTTGATCGTTCGACGGTAAACTTTCTGAACAAACATGCCTGACGATGTTCTTAGATGTTTAAGGATCATTAATATTCGAGGGTCGGGCCGCCTGTCAAATCAACTTGAAGACGTGGGTTGGTCTAGGCTGGCATGTTATTTGCCGCCGATAAATTTTGGTGTGGTGCTATCTGCTTTCAATAAAATATCGTGGCGATAGTTCGATCATTTTTGTTCGTTTTGTTTGTTTGATAATGTTTGGTTTCAACATTTAAAGTTACATTTCCTTACTTAATTACTGATCAATTATCAGTGTATTACACCGAAAA
>JAMKCH010059818.1:0-20100 GCA_023653785.1 Ophioderma brevispina | reverse complement strand
TCAGTGAATGGACAGAAATTAAAATACAGTGGCCTATGCGACACCATGGAATGAATATTTACTCATAGCATGAAAACACAACATCAGAATTGACTACAATTTTGGAAATAACCTTTTCTCGATATTATCTAGTGAACCATAAACAAATATGAAGGTGCTAGGATCACAAAATGGACCTTTAAACATGATCCCACCAACTGCAAACAACTTAAAGGTTTACTTAGCATTACTTTTAAAGGTTAATTTATGCACACATACTGCCTGTTGTGATCTTTCCTTGTATAGTTATCTAAACAAGAAATGAATATTTCTTGAGAAAACATCTTCCTCATCTCTCTCTTTTGTTATTCTAATTTTTTTTCAGAATTGACGAAGACTATAATTTAAAAATCACCGACAATGCCCTAGCCAGAGATCTGTTTCCCGGCGATTACCACTGTTTAGGAGATAATGAGAACAGACCCGTCAAATGGATGGCCATTGAAAGCTTAATAGACAAGAAATTCAGTACGGCAAGCGATGTGGTAAGCACATTTGTGTTGATGAGGATGTCTTGAGGATTTTGTGGTGGATTTCACAACTGTACGAGTAAAAGTGGATGTTAAGTGTTGGAGAGTGGTGTTAAGCACAGAGCTTTTGCACATTCATTTGTAGGACTTGCATCTATGTCTGGCATTTGATTAAGTTCTCGGCAGTCGGCGGACTGCGAGTTTATAGAATGCATGAAAAATATTAAATCCCAGATAAAATTTTTGGAGTCCGCAGAGCTATGTTTAATTTCATTCAAATTGACTGACTTTATGAAAGTAAATATTCCAGTGTTAACACTTTGGCTACAAAGATATATATGATTTATTAAGCCAATAAGCACCATGGTAAGAATGATAATAGGGCTGAAGAGGATTAGTGTTAAATATTATAGAAACTTTATTTTAATTGGTTATTCAAATGACTATAACATGTAGTTGACCAATCAAAGACACTGTTAGAAAAGTAGTAGTGCCCAGGGGGTTAAATTCCAATAGTTTATTGCAGTTGGCACAAAATTGATGGCAAAATAGTACAAATAAGAGGAGATTAAAGTGCTCTTCCCACAATGCATTTCTTCCAATACAATTTTTGCAGTGGCTGCCACATGAGTTTATAGCGAAAAAAGTACTTAAATTACAAGATTGGGATGATTTCTGTTCATTTAGGTACTTTGTCACTATAAACTTATGCGAAAGTGACAACCAGTGCAAAAATTGTATTGGAAGAACTGCATTGTGGGAAGAACACTATACCTCTTATGACAACCAGTGCAAAAATTGTATTGCAAGAAATGCATTATGGGAAGAACACTTTACCTCCTCTTAGTACAAATATGACCAATATGTAAGCGTCTCTTTAATCTGTAAGGTGTCTCATAGAACAACAGACTAAAGTCAGTTTTGAATTACTTGTGCTGTGACCTAGCTTATTTTTAGGTGGTTGAAATTTTGGACTTGCTTTAAAATGTGCTGCACTATAGAGCGAGCTGTCATAGTGTGTTTTACCACAAGATTACAGTATGACACTGCGCCTCTGTGATGCCATTTCAGGAACTGTATCAGAAGTCACATTTGATCATGAAGTGAATAGACTTGAGTTTTTTGTAGACACGCTTTTGCACTAAAAGGGTTGTCGTACACATACCCCGAGGGATGAGTGTTAGTGTATCAAAGGTCTATTATTGGATCAAATGTAAATAGGCATAAATGGATGTCTTTACAAAAAAGCCCAGCATACATTAAATTGCTGAGACTATGTCATCGCTATATGCATATAGTGGATAATTGTGGACAAAATACTATGATATTGTTATAGAGGGAATGTTGGGTGATACAGGGTACATTAGACTATTGGTGCATATACCAAACAAAAAAACCAACTATATAAAAAACTTCCTGTTTTCCCCATCGGGGGCTAAGGAAAAACCAAGTGTACTTTCATAATATGATAGTCAATCATATAACGTCTGTTCCCCTGCGCATAAAACTTGCACATTTCTTTGAAAATGAATAAAATATCACCTCAATTTTTTTTTTCTCTTTCCCAATATCAGTGACCAGTGGATGTGTATATACTTCAGCAAACCATTAATAAATTCTTATTCAGTGGGTCGTGGTTTGTTAAGAAATCGCGAATTCCCCCCCCCCCTCCCTAAAAAAAAAAAAACAAAAAACAATGTTTTTTATAGGTGTCTATCATCCGCAATATTTGACAGTGATCGATGACAATGACCGCCTTATTTACGCACTATGCAATTCCTTAGCATAACGGCGTTTTCAAAACAAAATACCATGCCGGAACTACATTTAAAGGACGTCCAAAACATAAAATTAAAGATTGGTGACCCGTAGTTTGTGTTTTGGCAATACGAACTAATTTGATATTTGAAATTATGCAATATTTTTAATTATCATATCTTTGAGGATTTGAGGAAGGCCATTTTTGCCGTTTTTAGCATCTGTATACGGGACCAAACGATATCTCTACTTGTAACTCGGACTCGGCGGTCTCAGTCAGTCAGTGAGACCATCATGCCAGTCTGAATTTGCAATGCTCAGACTCGGTGAAAAAGAGATATGCCTGAAATGTGGCAGCGAAACTGACGGAATAATCAGCCTAAATGCTCAATCACTGGGGTGTTACTTCGTATAATAAATGCTTTTCGAATTATCAGTTGACTGTGTTAAAAAAAAGGCTGGGAAAAAAGGCACGCGCCGCGGTGTGCGAAGAGCCACTGCACTTGTACGTACCAATTATTTATTACGCACATGTATTCCATGTCTTTTTGTGAGTGTTCAAACCCTCCTCTGGTGTGAACAATGATCGATCCAGTTGATGGAAAAAATAACTAAAACAACGTACACAACTGATAATGCACATGCACACACAACAGTATCAGAAGCAATAAAAACAAAACTAATTAAATGGAAATATTTTCTGTTTTGTTTTGGGAAAAGGCAATGAAATAGGCCCTAAACCAAACAGATATTTAGGTACTTTTTTTGTCCGCTTGCCAAAATTGTTATTTTTCTAAAGTAAGTGCAGAACCCAAGGAAAAATAACAACAAAAACAAATTAAAACACCAAACAATGCCAATTTAAAAGCAATGTGGCCCTGTTTTTTTCAGAGACACATTTTTTGCCTTTCAAAGGTGAATAAAATAGTGACGAACCAAAATGTGAAATCACAATAATGAAGCAATTAAATCAGTTAAGTTTGGAAGAAAAAAATCACTTCCTTGGTTGCTGAAGATGTGATAATTATTTTAATGTTAATATAATAACAAAAATACAAACCAAGTCAAATTTAAGAAAATAAAAATACAAAAATATTTTTAATATATAATATTTTTTGCTTTTTTTAATTTTTCAGATGATATGAACAAAATAGTGGCTGTTAAACCTAACTGCAACATTATAAGATTAAGAATATTCGATTGGTGTCGATCACCAGCTTCAAGTGTATAAGAAACAAATGAATGTTCAAATTGCCTTGATTAAGGCCCAAGAAAAAAAAAATTGTTTGATTGCCCTTTCCCGACCGACACGCGAAAAAATCCGGGTCGCTTTTTTTTTTTTTTTTTTTTTTTTTTTAAGAGTGAAAATTCTTCAATTTTGAGAGGTTTATGACATAAAATCACTTACTTTTCTAAAATGTTTTAATAACAATTAAAACTGATACCCCTTTCCATGTCGTAGCATATTGCCCATCTGTAGCCCGAATCATAGTTGGTGTCTGAATACGTCTAACAGGCCAGTCGAGTACAAGCACTCGATCGAGCGTATCGCCTTCATTTCAATGGCGATGTCAAATACGGCGAGGTTTTGCTATTTTCCGATAAATTCAGTGAGATCACATCAAAGGAAATGATTCGTCACAAAAATTTAATTTTGCAATTTAAAATCTCCGCAGGTAAATAAAAATCTATCGGGGACTTTTTTCTGTTACTGATCAGTTTGGAACTTTATTGAAAAGAAAATCACACTTTGAGATAATAATTGCCAGAAATCATCCATCAGCTTCATGGAAATTCCCCCATTCCATCTTGGAATAATGTCCGAAATGAGTGTGAAGTACATTTGCATACAATTTAGTCGCATTATAGCCCTCATCTTTAGGATAAAGGGTTTTAAAAAACCCATTACTTTTTCCATAAAACTAACAAAAGAATTTGACATCGCGGTGCGTATTATCTGAAATGTAAATCGGTGGCTTTTCCACATGCGCGTACGCTGAAATGGCTGTGCGCACGTGCAGTAAGAGCAATATGCACATCCAACAAAACCAGTATGGAAAGTACAAGGCAGCTTTGAGTACGATTTATGCACATTGGCACTGTGGATTTTTACAAAATCATCACTGACGGATTAAAGGTGATATAATATGTACTATAATCTGAAGTTTAACCAAAATGGTGTATTGTGATTTTTGATGGGAATAATCGCCGAATTCGTCGTAGTCACTCAACTGGGCGAATCGCCGCTGTTGCTCTATAAATATCCAAACAGTGGTGTTTCAATGGACGCGGTTCGTGCACATATCATTGAAAAAAAACAGAGTAAAATATCAACAAATATCCATAAACATCGAAAATAAGTTCACAACAATTTGATTTACAAAATAAATAATAGAATCTTGTTCATAATGTTACAAATAGAGAATATTAAGAAAGGTTTGGTATTTGGGCTTTATTTCATTTCTCTGAAATACATTTTGTTGAACTTTCGGTAGAGTTTTTCAAACAACACATAGCATGGGCGTCCGGTCAAGGGAACTTACTTCTTGACATTTTGCAGACTTTTAAGGGTCTGTCTGTTGATTTTGCAGTGTCCATAAGTGAAATATGTACGTATTGGCCATGGCACAATGTTTTCAGAGAATTTTGTATTTAGAATATTATCTTGTTCCTTAAAAAAAAATTTAAAAAAAAAACAAAAAAAACAAGCGACCCTACTGACCCAAGTTTTTTTGGAGGTGAAAAGGGCAATCAAACAATTTTATTTTTCTTGCTTGGGCCTAGATTACTGGTTAATTAAAATTGTTCATATGTCATTGGTCACTCCTCACTGTCTCACGAAGCCCCTATTCGATGCAAGGCAAGGTCATGATGCCCGGGTAGGAATGTTTTAGAAAATTTGGCCCAAATTAATTAACAAAATTGTGATCTTATGCAAGAAACGTAGTTTTGGACCATAATGAACATGTCATCATTATTTAGTTTAAACGCTTAGCCACAACATTGTTTCATCACCTGCATGTGTGATCCTAATGGAGTGAGCCCTCATGTGAGGAAAATATGACCGTTCCAGAACCTGGTGTCCCCACCCCCCCCCCCCCCCCCAACCCCCCCCCACCCCCACCAAAAAAAAAAAGGGGGGGGGGTGGGGTTTTTTAATTTTTTTTTTTTTTTTTTTTAATAATTAAAAACAAATGGGTGTTTTGGTCTTTTTTTTTTGTTTTTTTTGTTTTTTTGTTTTTGTTTTTTTTTATTTATTTTTTTGTTTTTGGGTTTTTTGTTTTTTATTTTTTCCCCCCAACCCCCCCCCCCCCCCCCCCCCCCCCCCCACCCCCCCTAAAAAAATACCCCCCCCCCCACCCCCCCCCCCCCCTTAATTTTTTTACCCCCCCCCCCACCCCCCCACCCCCACCCCCCCGCCCAACCCCCACCCCCCCCCCCCCATATTTTTTACCCCCCCCCACCCCCCCCCCCCCCCCGCACCCCCCCACCCCCCCCCCCCCCCCCCCCCCCTCCACCACCCAGCCCCCCCACCCAATCCCCCCCCCCCCCCCCCCCCCCCCCCCCCCCCCCCCCCCCCCACCCCCGCCCCGCCCCCCTACCCCCACTCCCCCCCCC
The DNA here is from genome assembly GCA_023653785.1 of Ophioderma brevispina. Taxonomy (NCBI): domain Eukaryota; kingdom Metazoa; phylum Echinodermata; class Ophiuroidea; order Amphilepidida; family Ophiodermatidae; genus Ophioderma; species Ophioderma brevispina. Next base: position 14,215 of record JAMKCH010059818.1, on the reverse strand, counting down.
CCCCCCCCCCCCCCCACCCCCCCCCCCCCCCCCCCCCCCGACCCGCCCCCCCCCCCCTCCCCCCCCCCACCCCCCCCTCCCCCCCCCCCCCCCGCACCCCCCCCCCCCCCCGCTGCTAGGTTTGGAGTGCAAAACGTTTATTATCCGTTGCCACTTACACTTAGGCACTATAGATTATAAATGCATGTTAATACTTTTGCAAGCCTTTTGAAAATCACTTTAGCTTGGTGTCGAACTCTAATCTTGGCCATCTCGCGATGATTTTGGCCTACATACGAACGATTATCACCACGATCTGAGATTCAACACTGTGATGATGATCGTGCACAGCTCGGGGCAGCGGGCAAGCTAATCATGCATTCGATGTTCATGACGCATGTCATGAGCAACGTATATAAACTCACCCTTTTGTAAGTTGTGCTGTGTGTCTCCATAATATGGAAGAAGTCATATTTTGCTGCAATAGTCATAATTTTAATTGACGCATCACTGAAAGCATGCACTTTCCGTTACGCTTTGCCGTGTTTACATTTGAAATCACCGATGACTGAGAACCGCATCACATTATTTTAAACTTCTCTTCCGCGCGATCCTGTGGACTCGAACATTTGTTACAGGGGGGGCTGCCTATCACTCTTTGTCTGTAAATAATATTCGGCAATTAGTGCAGGCCGTGAATAACCATTTTCAAACACGCAAATTAAAGAACAAATAACGATAACTGAATAAGAAGGAGAATAAAAGACAGGGATTTTCCCTCCTTATTGGTATCGAATAATCGGGCTCATATTGGACTAGACAGGTCCAATCTTTTTTTCGTGGTGTACAGCGCTAATCGCGCTGGGTCCCCACTCAAAATATTGGACCTGCCTATCAAATATGAGCCCGATATTCGATAACACTAAGAAAATCCTGTCTTTATTCTCTAATATTACAATGGGCCCGGTAATGCGCGAGCCCATTGTTATAGTCAGGTGTTATCACCTACACAATTCGTGTTGAGTAAACAAAATACCCTCCTCTTTCACAATAACTAACTTTTCCATATAATATAGGTCGTTGACCCTAAGTTTGTGAAAACGCGTTAAATTGATAGAAATTCTGCACAAAGTAGTTAGGTCAAAGCTTACCCAGCACATTCTGTATGATTTTTTTGTCTTCTCTTTCTTTCTTCCTTTTTGTTCGAATAAATGAGAAAAATATGGTCAGAAGTTAATTGAAAACAACCACTTAGAAGCTCAAGATTTACTTATTTGTGAATTAGGATAAGTATGTTGTGTTTACGTCATCTTAAAAATACTATAACTTCGTCAGAAATCGGTAACCCTGAATCATCTCAACCGTATACCATATAACATGGTCCTTCCTCCCAATGAAAAGGATCTGAAGTGGTTTCTTCTATATACCACATACTGGATCGGTAATTGATTATCTTTGCTCCATTGTTTGCTGAAGTCTAGTGTATCTATTGTCACTGATACTGGGGGAAATTAATTTAAAAAAAAAAAAAAAAACATTTCCAGAAAATGTGCCATTTTTATTTGCGGGAACAACTGTTTATAGATTTTAATAATTTTATTAATGGATTTTACACTTGGTTTTTCCCCTCTGGCCTAGGCCCTCGATGGGGACCACAAAAACAAACGCGAGAAGGACATGTGCCATAGTCTTACATGACTGATGGTTAGTTCCTTATATCAGTCCAATTGGTTTTGGAAATTGGCTTTTTTTGCTTGGCAAAAGTTTCTCCCTGTTGGTTACTTCATCTTTCTGTCTTTTAACAATTCAGTTTGGCTCTCAGTACTTACCTGCCTTTAATACATACAGCAGTTCTGCTGATTGGCTAATGACATCATATATTCAGTTCAATAACCAATTGAAATCAGCTTCCCGCTGCGAAAAAAACCCTCTTTAGCCTTATTACCACCATGCTTACTGTGTTGCTGATTGCTAGAGAAAAATCACAATATACAGTCAGACTACAACGGCCCTTTTCTGTCTTCATGGAAGTAGCCACACAGCTACCACCCGAGTAGACCATGGAATTAACCAAGTAGAGTGAAGACCCATATACGTCACGCCGCTTGCCACATAGACGGATAGTGTACACACAGCGGCTGTATGCAGTAGGGAGTAGCTACGTGGCTTACCACGTCTATCAGCGGCGCGCGGTATTGTCTCATGGCCAATTTTGTTTTTTGATATTTGTGGCATATTTTGCATTTTTTATTACAAGTGCGCAGGAACATGGGGTTTGTGGATGATTGCCCGATTTGAACTTCGTAATGATTTTCTAAAAAAACGTTTCAAAAAACGCTAAACGGAGCCCAAGTGTATAGTGCACTCATTTCATGAAATTTTCACACTCTCAAAAATGGCGTTCGTGGTAATCGCGGGGGGGGTGGTAGCTACGTGGTAGTTGCATGTGCTCCGGTACTGTCTACACAACATCCACTTCTCTCCACTAGTGGGAAACTAAGAGGGTAGCCATCTGGGTAGGTACTAGCAGAAGTAGCCACATACTGTTTTACCTAATAACTGTGTCTTGTAAGCCCGAGCTTGCAGCTACCGCCCTCGCAATAGCCCAGAGGGTACTGTGCAGTAGCTGCCGCGGTAGAAACGGTGTAGCTGCCTTATAGACTACCGCGTGAGTGTTTAAGAACTCCGGCGTGTAGCCATGGCTTAGGATTAACCCCTGGCCACTACCGCTTTTCATACAGTGTTCTGATGGCTAATACATAAGATGATCATTTCCCACAATAACCAGTGAAAACAACTTCAAAATGGGTTAACGCTCTAGCCACTTTTCAGCCCTCTTTATTGACCATGTTTGCTGATTGGCTCTTAAGGATTCAAAAATTATAGTAGTCTACTACAGCCTAAAGTCTTGGACAATTACAGGTTTTGTTTTTCAAAACAAACAAGAATCAATAAAAGAGGGTCAATGTTCAGTTCTGATTTGGATAAAAAATGGTGAAAAATTTGGTTGGAACTCATAGGATTAAAAAAGGAAAAACTTTGACTACCTAAAAGCTTAGTAACCAAGTGGGTGGGGGGGGGGGAAGCTCAAGCCCCATTGTTGACATGGGCTTGTGGCTTTTTGCCCTACTTGTGGTTTACTAACTTTGCTCAAGACATTCTTGAATTTTCAGCTGTTAACAATTTTCACAAAGGCATGGTGTAGGAGTTGTGTGTGAGATGGTTGATGCTGTTACAGGGAGGGAGATATGGTGTCTGAGTGAAATGAGATGGGGATTGAGAACGACAGAAGAGAGTAATGCGTGAGAGCATATGTGGTGTGACGTGATTGGATAGAAAAGAAGCCTTGATGCAGATGTTTGCGTTTGGAAGAAGTGGGGTGGGACCGAGTTGGCAAAGGCCAAATGGTTGTAGTTGGTATGGGCACATGTGAGGAGGAATGAAGAGGCAGGTTTAAGAAGGGCCCTTGAGTTCGGGGTGGCTGGTGCGCGGAGGAGGAGGGGACGACCAAAGAAGACATGGATGAAGCAAGTGGAGGAGGAGATTAAGAGGGTTGGGTTGAGGATGGGGATGCAACTGGAATCGGGCCAAAGGTGGAGGAGGTGGTAAATGTGTGATGATTGCTGGGAGTGTGCGGTGATACGGCCACCCTTCATTCACTGGGGATTATAAACCAGATTTAAATTGGGCTTTACTCTATACTACACGCCGGATTCTTACTCAGTGGGAGCATTATCTGGAAGCTACACATGTCTTACCGCGGCAGCTACTGCACAGTACAAACAGGGCTAATTGCGAGGCGGGGCGTGGGTGGGGGTAGCTGCAAGATGGGGCTTTACAAAGTACACAGTGATTAGGTGTAGTACAGTAATGTCGGATTACTCTGCTGTACCTACCCAATGGCTAGCCTGTAGTTGCCCACTAGGGGGAGAAGGTGGATGTGAGTAGACAGTAGGAGTAGACACGCAGCTACCACGTACGACCCGTGATACCGCGACGCCATGAGAGTGGATAAAAATTTATGGAAATGAGGGGTCGCTATACACTTGGGCTCGGTTTAGCGTTTTTTGAACGGTTTTTTGGGAAAATTCATAAGAAATTCAAATCGGGCATCGACGTTGTTCAAAAAACCCCTATATCGCAATGTAAATTAAAAAATGAAATATATGCCAAAAAATAAAAAACAAAATTGGCCATGAGAAATACGAGAGCGGCTGAGAGCCGTGTACCACGGCAGCTACTCCACGACGGTTTTTGCCAGACCGCGCTGGTGTACACTATCCGCTAGGCTGGGCAAAAAAAATAAAAAAAATACACGGAATCCTGGCTGGTGAGTGTACGTTTAGTGGGTAGGTAATCCATGTATACTCGGTGGTAGTAGCCTGTGTGGTAACTAGCATGAAGAAATTGGCCGTGTACTAATGTTCTGCTCATAAATCGCTGTTTTTTTTCATTTTCAGTGGTCATTTTGCTGTACTATTATGGGAGCTATGTACACCTTGGTCGACGCACGTACCATTGATCAGGTATCCTTTTGAGAATGGCCTCTTACTTAAAGAGTGGCTATAGAATGCCACAACCCACCAAGCTGTTCCTGAGGAAACTGTAAGGATGATATACTTGTTCGCCACCCAATGGCAAAAAAACATGATAGGAGAAGAATTGAAAGTCCTGCTCATGGGAAACGTGTTAAGGAATTGAAGTGCCTTCCTCATTGGGGAAAATGTTTGAAGTTTGGGGCCTTAAGTTTTCTTAAAGAACACAATGCCAAAGATTCACTCAGAATAACTTGTTCAAACCCCTAAAGTTGAATTTTGGCCCCTACAGCACATGTGTGTGTGGGCCTGATTGTTATACAGCACTGGGGGGGCAGTTGGCGGGCAGGGGATCGCCCGCAAAAGCCATTAATCCACTCACAGACTAAACCAATTGCTCAATGAACTTAATAACGTGGCACCCCCGGTGTGATAGAAATATGAGGTCATGTGCTGTATATTTCTGGTTAAAAGATTATGAATATTAATGGAGCTTATTGGCTATTTGCCAAGAAAATTCAGTAATCCACTTACAGATAACCCAATTAGTCAATGAAATTACGTGGCCCGGGTGATGATAGAACATACATGGTCATGTGACTGCATACTTTTTGGAAACAATATAAATATTAATGAGCTCAATTTGCATATTTTATAAAATGTGATTAAACCATTAGTTGTGGGGCCAACTTAAATTATGCACTGCATAATCTTGTTAGACTTCTGTTCACAGTAAATTGAAGTTTTTTGTCTTGTTGACTGTGAAGGGAATTGCCACTCATGACTTTCATTACACCATCATAATAAAGGCTAAATACCCTAAATGACTAATGTTTAGACCTGGGATACGTTTCGTATAATATGAGTCTATATATTTTAATAACACCTTTGAACAACCAAGATGAAGAAATAAACATAAAGGCCAGTATTCACAAAAGCAAAGTTAACTTTAACCCAGGGTTAAACAGGGTTTAACCAATGATCATGGGTTAAATTCATGTCATCCTCTATGGGATATTTAACCCAGGGTTAAAATTAACATTGGGTTAAAGTTAACCCGCTTTAGCAACTAAAATGATTAGATTAAAAAGTTACATATGTTACATCATTTCTTTTAATCCTACAGATTTTCACTAATGGCCTGTTGTTGGGCCCTGATGCCACAGGACAGACCCAAATTCACACAACTCTGCGCAGCCCTCACCGACTTCCATCGAGCTCTTGGTATCTACATCTAGTCACCAGAGGGCGCTTTGCATACCAACCGACCAAAGAAGACACAACTCGGACAACTTCCATATCATTATCACAACAGGTTTTGTTTGTTGGTCTGCCATTTAAGAATTTAGCAGACCCACACTCTGGGATTAAGAGGGCGCCAGACATGTACTTCCAGTGGGGACATAGCAATGCTGAAATAATAAACCCAGTTAGCAAAACTAACTTTCCCTTGTAGGATAAGTTGTTGGGAATATACCAGGGCTTAACACACTTTGGGTTGGAGGCTGATGAGCTAGCTATAGGAATAATTTTGACTTTCTGGGAACCACAGAGCAAAATCTGAGCCTATGTCAGAATTTTTTGGCAAGAAAAGAACTGTTTGTTCAATATTACTATAGGCTATAGTAATATTGAACTGTTTGTTCAATATTACTATAGCCTATTTACAAGATGGAAAATGACCTTTGATATTGAGTTATCATTGAAGATAACCAAGATCGTCATGTAATCATGTAATCTTATGGTAGACATACTATGATAAGTATAGTGTATCTCACCACAGGATATATGTAGAATTTAAGTGGTAAAAGAACAGGGTCACATTCCACCTTACACTTCTTCTTAGCATATCCACAAGTCATTGGTAATGGCTTGTGGTGGTGTCAGGATCTATTCAACTGAGTAAGCTGATCCAGGGCCGCGGGTATCCATGATACGGACGCTCCTAACATGGCCCAAACCTTATAATGAACAGGGTATAGGGTGTTTAAAGCTTTTAAAGGGCTACAAAATCACCTTTAGAGATAGTAATTTGTGTATTAAACCAGAAAAAAACTACTAATACAGAATTTTTTTTAAATTTTTGTTTAATAATGGCATTTTGCATTTATTTTCTACCTCTGAAGATTTTCTGGGAGCTGTACTCCCCAGTTACTGCCCTTTTCTATGTCTTGTCAGGCAAAATTTGATGTTTTTACGTTCGTTTGTGCTAGTCATTGATAATGGCTTAAGGTGTTAGGATTAGTTGAGCTTTGTAAGCTGATCCGCGGCCACGTGTATCCTTGATACAGACGCTCCTAACATGACCCCTTTGAGGCTTGGGGCAGATTACGAACAGTCAAGGGTTTTTACCCTATTCTTATTCGAAACTGGCTTTGATGTACATGTACAGTTGTGACTCTGTACACGGGACCGATGGCTTAACATCCTCTCTCCCCTCAGAAGGACGGGATTCTTTCATGATTCATTTGCCCAATTCTGATGGACCATGGAGGAGAGCGGTATTCTGACTTTAATCAATAGCTGGTATACAGTCAAATCCAGAGCAATCACCGGCAAGTACCGTAACCACTAGGCCACGCTCTCCACAGACATATTTTAAGGGTATTAGCATAAAATAGGTTTTCTGAAGCATTCTTGAGCTTGATTTTAACTCTCGTCTACCGAAGGAGGGGGGTGGTTACCACACCCCCCCCCTTCGTTTTTTTTCCCTGGCTTGCTAAAACCCCCCTTTTTGGTGCCAAATTATTTAATGTAATTGTCAATTGCCATGTTCCACTCCTTTTCATCCAAAAACAAACATCCACCGGGGTATGGGTAAGATACAGGGTGATCCCAAAGTGATGGATAGGAGAGAAGTACCAACATGCCTAGCACAACACAGGGATACCACAGACACTTGATTTTGGTACCAATAGATAGCTATGGTCCTCCTCTTTCCATTGATACCAAAATGAGTACAAACATGCCTAGCATTACGTCACAATGACGTTATAAAGTTCGCATGTCGGCGAAACTGTCAATTCCATAGACAAACATAGGGGAAAATTCACTTTTTTGCCAAAAAGGTTAGGAATATCAGATTTTCATGCGGTTTTTGACTCTATTTGATGGGAAATGATTAGTTACATATAATGAGAGCATTTTAGTGCTATAATAAGATGTTTGAGTCGCTAAAATTTCCAGCCTATATGCAGTATTTTCGGACTTTCCTCAACATATGACGTCATAGTGATGTCATAATGGGGATGTTGGTACTTATTTGGGTACCAATGGAAAGAAGAAACTCTAAGCTATCCTTTGGTACCAAATTCACAGGAATCGGATGTTCAGTAACGAAAATCACGGGGGTGGGGTGGTAACCACCCCCCCCCCCTCGGGAGTTTTGTTACAAAAAATGGCTCAGGTAGACGAGGGTTAATATTTTATAAAACAAAATACTGTGCCATATCTCAGTTCTGAAAAGATGTCCCCTGGGAGGGGGGAGGAGCACATTTTGGGATGTATAGGGCTCCCCTGTTCTCCTATATCCATAGATAAGCCCTGTGGTGCTTCATGCAAAGATGGGAACACTGTAGGTACAGATTTGCAGTTGGTGTATTTTCCTTTTTCTTTGAGGAAGGGTTTACTCAAAGAACTTGGAAACTCAAGTGTGCATTTTGCACTAAATAAATCGGTACACAGGCATTTTATAGCATGTGGTGTCGTGCCATATTTTATTCTGTATTATAATGAGTTCCCAGGCTGAAAAAAATAAGGAACCCATTTTTGATATATGAAGTGAATTTTGGAAATAGGAATATAGTTCTTGGTGTTGCCAACAAATGCTTTTGAAATATTGAGTACTGGTATGTAATACACATTTGTATAAATTTTCATATCATGACGGGAAAATTGCAATGGCAGTGCCATGGTTTTTAGCCATATTTCTGCCAAACTTTTATACAATTTTTACACTGAAATTGTACTTATTTCAAACAGTTGATATTGTTTTTTGTATTAGAAGTTTACTCTCATTTAAAGGTCCATGGCCCGATCGCTAATAGCCTCGTCCCCAGAACCCCAGATTTTACCGGAAGTGGTCAACATTTTGGTATCAGAAGAAAGCTACTATTTTTCTCATTTACCCTGTGAAATCTTAGAGCCAAAGAATGTTTGGTTTGGAAGTTATGAGCGAAAATATGCGACATTTTGGTCGACCAATATTAATTTTACACAGTACTCTATGGGGTTTATAAAATCACGTTTTTAGCTCTCGCATCAAAACGGATTGAAATATCGGCGCGAAACTTTACAGATGGGGTTTTTGAGTGAAGGTCAGTCTATCAAGATGAAAACATCATATCCTCAAATCGGGCCATCCCCCTTTAACAATTTGGTAATGAAAACTTTAGATAAAAATTGTGACCCATTTTATACACCCAAGATCACAAGGTGTGTTCTCATGCTTAATTTTGAACGCAGTGAGTTGAAAATTGGGAACACAAGACAAATTTAAGCCTAGGGCACTACCTGCCTATCTATGGACATCAAAGCACTATTTTGATTGGTCACTTGGAAGGTTATATCTTGCAATGAGCAATCAGAGATACTGTAAGAATGGTGGTATGGTTTACAGAGAAATACAGAAGCATTATCCTGATTGGTTACTATAGCAGATTCATCTTTTTTTTTTTTTTTTTTTTAGTTCTTGGTGTTGCCAACAAATGCTTTTGAAATATTGAGTACTGGTATGTAATACACATTTGTATAAATTTTCATATCATGACGGGAAAATTGCAATGGCGGTGCCATGGTTTTTAGCCATATTTCTGCCAAACTTTTATACAATTTTTACACTGAAATTGTACTTATTTCAAACAGTTGATATTGTTTTTTGTATTAGAAGTTTACTCTCATTTAACAATTTGGTAATGAAAACTTTAGATAAAAATTGTGACCCATTTTATACACCCAAGATCACAAGGTGTGTTCTCATGCTTAAAGGGGGATGGCCCGATTTAAAGATATGAAGTTTTCATCTTGAAAGATTGGCCTTCACCCCAAAAGCCCATCTGTAAAGTTTCGCGCCGATATTTCAATCCGTTTTGATGCGAGAGCTAAAAACGTGATTTTGTAAGCCCCATAGAGTACTGTGTAAAATTAATATTGGTCGACCAAACTGAGGCACTTTTTCGCTCATAACTTCCAAACCAAATATTATTTTGCCCTAAGATTTCACAGGGCAAATGAGAAAAATAGTAGCTTTCTTCTGATACCAAAATGTTGACCACTTCCGGTAAAATCTGGGCTTCTGGGGACGAGGCTATTAGCGATCGGGCCATGGACCTTTAATTTTGAACGCAGCAAGTTGAAAATTGGGAACACAAGACAAATTTAAGCCTAGGGCACTACCTGCCTATCTATGGACATCAAAGCACTATTTTGAATGGTCAATTGGAAGGTTATATCTTGCAATGAGCAATCAGAGATACTGTAAGCGAATGTGGTATGGGGTTTACAGAGAAAAATACAGAAGATTATTAATGATGGTACCTATAGCAGATTATCCCATTGTGTCACCTCTAGTCTTTTCATAAGGTATTGGCCCTGAATGAGGGGATGTGCATTGGATGAAATTAAAACTCCACGCTAAATATTATTGAGACATGTAGCCCGTTAGCAGAGAAAAAAAATCAATTAGGTGCTTAATGAAAGCAATCAAGTCAACGTAATGCATTATAGCTACATTAACTCTCAAAACATTCGGACTAATCGTATTTGCTTTAACGGTATCAAGTAACAGGTGCGTTAACGTTACTGGATTTTGAGGCTTGAGCACAAGTGTTTTGGATACGAGGGAACAAAAGAAAGTCTTTGTACTCCTTTCTGTAGACATGAAAGGCGAGATTATCTTAGTTCGTTTGGCCAAATGCAGCATCGAGCCACATATTACTGCATCTCTCCCACTAATCGAAATTGTCCAAAACTTTTCCTGCGGTGACACGATGGGTTGAAGCTACTATGAGAGGGCTACCTCCATGTTGTGTCATGTAATGAGCCAATTCAGACAGATTGTATCAAAGGTGGTAGTGCCATGGAGTTAAACAGTATGGCTGGTCCATCTACAATCCTGGCAGGACATCTGAAGAAAAAAGTTTGTATTAAAAAAGAAACTTGGTAACAAATTCAGTATAGTGCACCAAATCACCATGCAGTGTAAAAGTTTCGGAGGGTGGTATTATAGAACATTACTTTGAGACAGTGACAAAACTGTCAACATTTAACGTGTGTAAAATCTAAACCAAGGGTAATTAAGGAAGACAAATGGTTTGATTTCATAAAGCGAACCCAGCACCTAATTTTGAAGTGTATTTTTCAAGAATTTTCGCTAATCTGTTTCTCGAGCGGATGATTGTAGGCAGCAGGAAAATGGAGATGTTTATTTGACCATTGAGTTGCCTAAATGAAATAAAAAAGGCCTTGCCATTTTCCTTGATGCGGCTAAGTCAGTGGTAAGATTAATTTTCGTTATTAAAAATAAAAAACGCCCTCCCTCCTCAATTTTAGAGACAATGCGGCGAGGAACAAATAAAGCATTAATTTAAAGGGCCTAAAGATCACCACGAGATCTCTGAATGTCCCTCTTAGATTAACATCTCTCTCTCTCTCACAATTTCAAATATTCAGGAAAAATAAATTTTAACAAAAAGTGCACAAAATACACTTGTGAAATGGACATTTGCTCATTGAATCCTTTTCAATAACCAGGTATAGCATTCTGTTCCAATGACATTTTAATGTATGATTACTATTAAATTAATGACATATGCACAAATAGCGATATTGTTATTTCAATTTATTTATCCTATATGTTTACCATTGGAACTGTAATAATGATTACTTTTTCTATTTTAATTTTTGTAAAGAGGTGCAAACCAACTTATTCTTATGATTCAATGTTTCAGTGTTGGTATGAGAAAGAAGAGGCCATAAAATGACTTATGTAAATGTATAGAGTTCTTCCATACCTAATTAGAAGAAACCTTAGAACTCAGTTGATTATTTGCTAGTTATATATGGGTGACACCAAACTCTTGACTGTCAGAAGTTAAAATAGAAGGCAACTCACATCCCTGTATTTTTGTCCTTGAAAACTGCATGAAAAATTAACATGGGGGATTTTGGTGAAAATTGAGGGACCCCATCCTTTATTTTTACGTCTAATCATAGTTGTTTATGGTACCACTGGGTTAGGTGTATTGTTTGAGGGATTAGGAGTAGGCTAACTTAAGTGTTGGGTTAGTATCTTACGAACTATGGGAGATATTAGAGCAGTTTTCCCAAACGGGGGTCCGACCTCCTTTTGGGGTCCAGTGTCTTAAGATGGAGTCACAAGCTAATTTTGAAAAGAAAAAAGAAAGGACGCTCTCTTGCAACAAAAAGACCAGTATATGTACCACGGTAGTTTATCAATGTCATTAAAACACGGGACTGAAAAGCATTAGGCAGTCGATGGACTCAATGTCCGTAGTGTAGCTAGGGGTTAAGGGAGGGCCCATGGCGCCATCTTGAGGGGTGCTTAATTTAGAGCAATAAAGTATGATTTTGGGAACCGGTCTTCTCTTTAAGAGATGAATTGAACCCAAGGAGATACCATTATTTTAAGTGGAAGAACGGGGCCGGAGGCCAAGTTCTTCCACCAAACTTTCGAGCAAGGTAAATGCGCAGTTATTAACCAATTCATACACGAAAGAAAACAAGGGGTGGGGGGTGGGAATTTGCATTAATTTGTGATAAATGTTGTTTTAAAAAATCTAATTGACCATGGAAATTAAAAAAAAAAAATACCACTGAGAAAAATAAATCAGTCTGTGGATGCACAGCATAACAAAAAAGTGCATAGAGAAACAAGTGCATTAAGGAATTTGAGTTTCAAAGGTCATTTAGGGGTCATTGTTTAAAAACACTTTATAAAGTTGCTTTTGCAGAAAAGGGTATTTGAATGATCCTTAAGTAATTGTGCCACCTGAAGTGGTCAAGAATGAGGTCAAATGTTATGTATGGGTCATGTGAGGTTATTGCTACAAACTACTGGTGAATTATAATAACATTTGCTGGACAAAGGTACTCAGAATGACCATAAGGGTGGGCTGTATGGGGTGTTAAGAGGTAAGTCAAATGTTACTAGGGTCAGTGAGGTAATTGTTGAAATACTTTTTTTCACAGAAAAATAGATGGGTATGTAAAAAAAAGTTGGTCACAGTGATCCTTAAAGGGCGAGTCACATGGGGTGTTCAGATTGAGAAGGGGTCAAAGGATATTCGAGACCTAAGAGTTAAAATAAGGTCAACCTACCTATATGTCTGGAATCAATTTTGAGATGCGTTGTTAAAATGCGTGTGTTGACTGCGTATGCAAAGCCGCACTTGACTAGTAGCAAGTGATCCCAATAACGTAAATACCTTGGCACGATGGGCCATTCAGCATAGGTCAAAAAAATTGTACTTTTGATTGCATGACAGGCTGGGCGCAAATACTCACTGCGATTGGCGCAGGGCGACATGTTCTCTTGGATTTGAGACCAAATACTATATATTTTTTCACTCTGTTTAATGCAACAAGCCAATTTTAATTGGGTGGGTATGGGGAAATTAGCGTGAGAAAATCATGGCAATCTCGTTAACAAGGAAATTAATGATATGCAGTAGCAAATGTTATGCTTGGTGATCTGTGCTCCAAAAGATTATGTTGGGATTGAAGTGGTTCTGAACACATGTGATAGAACTTTATTATTCTATTACAAAGTCCAATCAGATCATGACACCAAAAGGTCAATAGACTTTTGTCATGTGGATACTTTGATATGAACTTCTGAGTTGAATTTTGTAAATAATTGTATTGTAATATAGAAAACAAACAACCCCCCCCCCCCACAAAATATGATTGTAAATAGTTATATTTATTTGATCTGTAACTGCAAAAATATGCAAATTAGACATCAAGTGCTTGTTACCATATAATGTACTCTTTTAAGAAAAAATTGGATCACGAACCTTGGTAGAATGTGACAACTCAATAAAGGCCATGTGTACTGAACAGTGGACTTGAATGCTCTTTTCCTTAGTGGTGGGATTTATCATGCAAATAACATGCGCAGCCACATAGCACCGCACACAGCATGCGTTACATGCCAAAGTACTACCTATACCAAGCTGCTATTGTCCAAACAGAATTAAAGTGCACGAACGACTGGTTGTTATGAAGGGAGTAGATGAATCCTGTTTACATACACACGCACACCTATAGCATCACGGCATAGATACTAGCTTGGTGTAACACCACCATGTTTAGGCTTAAACATGTGCCTTGTGGGAATATTTTTTAAATGACACCCATAATTTCATACTGATTTTAGAATACCGTATTCAAGCTAATCAGTGCCCCCTCCCCAATAAACGGCCCCCTACAGAATGTTGCAAGTGACTACTCTGTAAGCATTACCATTTCAATGACACTGATATAACTAATCAGCAAAAACAATGAAAATAAGAACTTTAGGCTTCGGATTTGGCTTGTGCAGCATGGCATAGTACGAAGCACACCAATGCACAAATAAAATCCAAAGAAACTAGGAATTTCGCGGTTGCCGGCTCAGGTTTCAGGGTTTTCTGGATATTTGGGGACTGGTTAGGGCGGGGAGGCTGGTAAATTGTGAGTTG
>JAMKCH010059817.1:0-37216 GCA_023653785.1 Ophioderma brevispina | reverse complement strand
TCCTATGAATAAATGAAACGCCTGTTGTTGTTTGGGGTTCGAAGTTAACCACCTGAATGTGCAATTGAAAGAGGAGCTGATGATAATTCATATGCCAGGATTTCTTTCAAATTCACCTCTCTCCCAGCATCTTTGGCTATCAATAACATCTGGAAAAGCTTTCTGTCGCCTTTTATATTTTTTTCTGTTTCTGCTTCTTGGAGGTAGTCGTAGATGATATTTGTACATTGGAATGAGTCAGGATTTCCACCTTCTTAAGGTTTATGGAAATCTGCCGTGGATAGCTTGTCATTTACAAAATAGATGTGATTATCTTTTCCCTCTTCATGGCTTTCAGAATGGCCTTTTCATACTCATTGAGCGCTACATCTTGTAGTTTAGGCTACTAAGTCCATCCGCGTTTTGTGGTGATGTGTCAAATAACACCATCGTTGTTAGATAAACCATTCCTTTCTTCTTTCTTCCATGGTTAGAGAGCTGTTAAAAAACTCCGGGGGTTCTCACATTGGTAGAGGAAGTATGGTTAGTGCCATGCCGCCTATAAGACCCTCCCATTTCAGCCGGGGGGGGGGGGGTCACTGACCTGAAAAGTGGTAGGGTATTGCGGCCCTTAAGACCCCTTTTCAGGCCGTCCTCCCGGCCGTTCACAAGGGTCCCATTTGGCATGTTTTAGTAAAATTTTTTATTTTTTCTACTTTTGTGGCCCTAATTTTTGAACAAAATTTATTTCTCAAAGGTCCGAATTTTTCTGATTTTCAGTTCACAATACCCCCATTTTTGCAAGTCCTGTTCAGTTCACAAGGTCCACAACCTACCCGAATGAAATTGAGTGCCCCCCCCCCCGGGATTTTCAGGCTCTTCTTCAGTTCCAGTGACCATATTTAAGGGACCATTTGATTTCCAGAGACCCTACTTTTCGTGCCCAAAGCCATATTCTCCCATGGCGTACACAGTATTTATTTTGGGGAGGTGCGGAACTTCTAAAAGTTGACCTTTTTTGGTAAAAGTGGACATAAAAAACCCCGGAACTGGTCCTTTTTAGGACTGTTGGAACAGCTCAACAACATCTCCAAAAAGTGGGACTTTTTGTCCAAAAAAATGCCTCTGAAGTTTTTACTGTTGTATCAAAAAATCACAAAAGTGGACCTTTTTGCCCTTTTGTGAATTTGGGGGGGTTCGAGCTGCATGCCCCCCTGCTTACGGGCCTGTATTCTACCAAATTTCGTCCAACACCTCACATATAAACTGGAATATTGAGGGAAATGCGCTGCTTATTTTGGAATTTTTGGAAAACCTAGTTTCGAGACCCATTGTTTTTTTTTTTTTGGGCCTCAAATCAGCTACGGAGCCTCAATTTTTGAAATCCGTGTGGCATACATACCCAAAACAGAAATAAGACCCCCCCCCCCCGGTTAACCGAAGTTTTAAAATCCGGTGTGAAAGCATATATAGTCCGGTGGGAGTCCATAGTCCTGGGCTCCAGACGAAAACGGAATAAAGCTGCAAAACTAATGTTTGCGTAAAGAGTCAACTGAATCGATTGCCCTATTGTTCACCATTGTATTCCCCGGACTATGAGTGCGCCGGACAATGGTTTAACTTCTACACCGGTTTTGGTGGCCCGCTAAACGGTGTGGCCGATTTTGTTGACACTTCGTCACGCGATTTGCTATGACAACCTTCCTTGTGACCACTGGTGTCCCTCGTCACTCTTTAATCCAAATATGGTTAATTTTTCATTGCAGTCTACTTTCTTTGATTAAAGCATAACACAGCATTTTTGCTGGGGAAAAGAAAAAAAAAGAGCGCCACCAAATTTCAAAGTTTGAGATTTTTGGTGATTTTCCCTGTCCAATTTTGTGTCCAGTAATGAATAACCTGTGAGTGGTAATGCTCAAAAATGCGTATTTTGTCATAAAAGAAACGATGTTGTATATTAAATCGTGAGCCTTGATTGTATTAAATAGCGAAGTTGAAATGACAAAATGCTGTCATAGAATTTAGTCAGTTATCAATGCAACCTGAAAAATCCCAAATATCTGGAAAAATGGGGTGCTCTTCCAAAACAATGTGGCTGTTATTGTTTTAAATTAACGCACCAACGTTCTACTCGTGCTACCTGTGAAACCACCGGCAACTTTGCATGTCTTGTTCGGTGTTCCCAGTGCTGGTCTGTTGATATTTGATTGAACCTTGTGTTGTCCTCCTTTAATAACACAAAATCACCTTGCTGAAAGCCATGATGGACACCTGGACGAGTTGTACTAAGGTTTGTCATGTCTACTGTACCCCATCTGGTGTAATTTATGAGGCCCCCATGTCACTGTGGAAGATACATAAAGTAGGCTGAAAATTACCAAGTCCTCAAAAATATCCTGAAGTTTCACAAGGTTTTTCTAAAGTTGGCGAGATCTGCCATTCGGCATCTTCAGGTCACTTTCCCGATTTTTGAAATCTTTGCCTTACTTATAGCCGGGAAATAGCATCCATTAGTTGTTTTATTGGTTCAGGCAAGTCAAGTTAGAGGTTATCTTCTCGAGGTGGCACTATTTCATCATGGACGGACATAAACGTAGCATTTCCAGCTCTGCCGTTAAGTCCAATCTGGGATCCCAATTCTAATTACAAAATCGCTTATTTTATGATAAATACGCATTTCTTAGCATTCTCGTTCGCAGGTATAGTTTCCTAGACAATTACCAACGGAACTGTGCCAAGATATCAACTTTTGAAAATTGGGGGCGTTCTTCAAAAAAGTGCCATTATTGCTTTTTAATGGGAATACTTCGATTTATCAGGCAATGTTAAATTAGTGATTTTGAATATTCGAAGTCTCAAGGGAGCAATTTGATTTTTTGGTGCGTGTGCGTGTGTGTGGTGTGTGTGTGTGTGTGTGTGTGTGTGTGTGTGTGTGTGGTGTTGTGTTGTTGTGTGGGGCGTGCGGCCTCAAAATTTGGAGGACCTGGCTCGGAAAGATATACGATTTTTGAGTTCAGATTCATTTAATACCATGTTTGGGATATATAAAAAGTGCTGTTGTAAAATCTGAATTTCTTGTCCCGGTGCGTACGGGCCTGTTTTAGATAAAGGGTCAGTGCACCTAAATATTGTGTCAATTTTAAGGGTTTGTGGGGGTAACAAATTAGGATTACTTGCTCATGTATCTTGTGAAAGGCGGACAAAGTGGTGGGTAATATAAATTGGGCTTATTGAACAATTGAAACACATTATTTGTAACTTTTGTTACTTTATTCACTTCTAACATTTCTTAAAACAAGGGTTTCAAGTGTCAAAACGTTCTTTTGTACTGGAATTTTAATACAGTAATATATATCGATAAACAAACATGTCGACATGCACTTTCCTACCGTCTTGAAACTGACGATTGAATTTCGTTATTGTATTAGTTTTATATAATTCTTAGTTGAATTTAGGTCCCAGTTGTATATTTTTATAAAGGAGCGGTCTTATTTACGCCAGGTGGGATGGGGATTTCGAACTTGCGTTTCGTCGAAAAAATTTCGCGTTCCCCCTTCGTTCCGTTCAAAAATGTTGCATCATTCATTCCTTTCTGTTTTGAGGATTTTCCATTCAAAAAGTTCTGTTTCCCCTCCACTATTAAAATGTTATAAGACTTTCATATTCGCACCTCTTGCTTTAATTTTCTTCGTACGGTCCCCTAGCTCAAATTCATCCTTCCCCCTGGCGTCTAAAGATACCCCCCCCCATAAATTTACCTACCACTTGCTAGGGAGTCTTTGGGAGTTTTCAATTTTGAGGTGATGCATTGCGGGGTACCCAACGATTTGCCTTTACCAGAACACTCGGAAAAAATGTTGTCGACTTAGTTCTTTTCGCAAATGTGTAGAAGGTTCATGTTGTGCAACTCTATAGAAGTCAGGAGGTGGGCGAGGGAGCGTCCACCGAAAATAAAATGCCAAAAAATTTTTGTTGTTTGTTTACCCCCCCAAAATGATTAAAATGACATCCAAAAGGGACCTCCTGACACATGAAAGGATCTTCCGAAAAAAATCCTGCTGCCACCATATTTATAAAAAATTTTGCCCCCCCCCCTAAAAATTCAGCCCCAATCTGAAAACTCTCCCTTAAAAATCCTGGCTAGGATCCTGGTGAGAGTTGAATTGACCCAATATTGACATATTCATCTGGTGGATTCAGAAGTGCCCAACCCTCCGATACCTACCTCACTCCACAACTGGACCAATTTCTACAGAGCACTGTTATACCAGGGGTGTCCAAATATGAATCCTGCGGATTCGGTGCTATAATTTCAAATTAATGAGGAATTATTCACATTTTATAAAGATTTCTTAATGAAGAAACTTGTTTCGTAATCTGTCAATATTTGTCTGAACAGTTCACTAGTTTGCAAAACAAAGGCTATTATGTAACCTTCTGTCAAATTACCCCATTCCACGTTTGCCTTAGATCGTTGAAACAGGGTCACCTTGAAAGGTGGAATAAAATGTATTTCAACTACAAAAATCTCTGGTACTAATCCGGTCTGTTTTTCAATAAAATAACATTTACTAAAATTTTGCCGTCATGTTTATTAGATCCACGGTTTTTATTGTCTGTACAGTATTTTGCTCTACTATATTGGAATTAGTAACTTAAGCGACTGGCGACAAATTTTATCTCCAGTGAGTCTGACAACAAATCTTCGTGACGAAAATATTGTTGAATTGCAGCGGAGGGCTTCTCTAAACACCAAATGAATTAGAAATGGTGTGCGATAATTTCAAAATTATTTTAATACTAAAATATTGATTCATTGTTTTTATCCAAGGTTTTTGATCGTCTGTGAGTATGCCCTCTACGCTATTGAGAATAGAACTTAGCGACTTGGCCAAAATTAAATGTTTATCTTACGGGTTGTCTGACACATCACTCGTGATATTCCAAATTGCAGCGGAGGGATTAAATACCCAAATTAAAAGGAATGGTATGAATGGATTGTTGGAGCATTATGATTATGTTATAATAGGACCATTTGATAGACACAACAAAACAAACAAAAGATAAAACCACTGAAAACCAAACTTGAGGTACATCAAACACCATACAGAAACT
This sequence comes from Ophioderma brevispina, assembly GCA_023653785.1. Lineage (NCBI taxonomy): Eukaryota > Metazoa > Echinodermata > Ophiuroidea > Amphilepidida > Ophiodermatidae > Ophioderma > Ophioderma brevispina. The sequence continues at coordinate 32,122 of JAMKCH010059817.1, read as the reverse complement.
TTGTTCATTGTGACAGAGACCATTTCCCTTATTGTCAAAGACATAGTCTATAAAATGGTTTAATTATTAAAATATTTAGTTTACAAGGTTTATACTGGGTTAATTGAACCAAACTAAGTAGAAGGATAAGAAAAGAGACAAGAGAAAAAACAAAAAGAAGGCAATGCATACTTTAGCATGCATTATTGTGTTCACAGTCAAAATTGGAATGGCTTAAATTGTGTTACTTACGTAATCGCCTTGGTTCTAAAAAGTAGTGAAGCAAATAAGATGAAATTGAAACAGTAATGTTGAAAAAAAGGATTAGCTAATCTCGCAACATTTCACATTAAAAAACAGGAATGAGTACCAGGAGATGTTTGTAGTTAAAAGACAGTTTAATCAAATTTTCAGGTGAACCTGCTTCAACGATCTAAGACAAACTTGGAATGTGTAGGTAGGTATAATTGACAGCGGTTACATAATAGCCTTTGTTTTCAAAACTAGTTGAACCGTATCGACCAAAAATTGGACAGGATGTAACGAAACAAGTTTCGTCATTCAGAATATGTTAAACTTTGATAGTTCTAGTAATTTGAAATTATAGCACCAACTGCGGGGTTGCATTTAGTTAGGGCACTCGTATTCATTAAAACTCTTTATTAAGACTAGGGCGGGAGGCCCCGCGCTTCGCGCGGGTCCCCTAGTTGAGTAATGTAAACGGGCATGCGATCACTGAAAATGAAGCGATCACTGAAGAAGTGACACAATATGGCTAGACCACCGCAACCCAACCCGTATCCTGAACTTTAGGACTTCCCCCGTTGTCGCAAAGTTGTTATTTTTAACACTTTCTCAAGCATATTAGCACATTTTTGAAGAGCGCCCCCAATTTTCAAATTTGATATTTTTGCACAGCTATGGTGGTAATTGTCTAGAAAACTACACCTGCGAACGAGACTGCTCAAAATGCGTATTTATCATTAAACATTAGCGATTTTTTGTAAATATGAATTGCGATCCTAGATTGTACTTAAGGCCGAGTTGAAATGCTAAGTTATGTCCGTCCATGATGAACTAGTGCCACCTCTAGCAAATAAATGACTCTAACTTGACATGCTGTTGAACCAATGAAACAACTAATAGATGAGCGTAGATCCGTTACATGCGCTATTTCCGGCTATTCATATTGGAAAGCCGTTTCCAGCAGCGTTGAATTATATCGGGGATCCCCGGAATAATTATTATATGTTACAAAATCCTTCGTTGCGGCCAACTAACATTGTAGAGGCTTACCCATTACCAGGGTATCGTTTACATAGCCATTACCAATTGCAAAACCGTGTAAAAAATCTCAAAATTTTTTGAAACATTGGGGGCCGCTCTTCAAAAAAATGTGCTAATATGCTTTAATATCTCAAATTCCCATACCTACCATACCCCAAGCTCATTGTAGTTACCGATTCTAAGGAATCGGTTCACTGAATATGTAATCCCTTATAACTGTCCGTATATTTTTTTTTCTCGTATGTATTTAAATAATAAAACGTTCAAATATTTAACCCGTCTTTAAGTAATCCGTTTACTTTTTTCTTCAAAAGTACTTTTTTTGTTCTCAAAAGTCTCCCCGTGGGGGTAAGCCGTTAGTTCCCGTATTTTCCACATATTTTTCTCTTTAACTCTCAACTCCCATATAAGTTCTCGCCACCCTGAAGGGGGGGATGCACTCCTCCCCGCACAAACATCCCAGTATAATCGTTATTTTTTATTCCTTGTAGTTTGAAGCATATCCTATATCTTAGGCCTATATAGTTTATATTTCTAAATATTAAAATATTTCTCCCGTAATTTTCCGTCTTACTTTAACTTTTTTCTTCTTCAAAACTCCGTGCAGGTAAGTATCCAGACATTCGGACAATCAACAGCGAAATAACATGCGGGTCTTGACGATTCTTTTTCCCCCACAAGTTTGCACTATAAGGAGCCTTTTTTTGAGTTTACCGGATACCGCGTCGTACGCGTAATCGCTGGTTGCCACGCGTAACCACCCGTCGCAACCACCACGCATACGCGCCGTTGTAACGCGTACAAACAAAATGGTATTACCGTAGCAACCGACCATATTTTCGACTAATTTTTCAGCCAATTCTGACGGATTTCGTCCAAATATATCCGAGAATCCGTCCGGTATCTTCACGCACCTTTCATGCGAAATTTGGCGCAATATGGATCGAACTGACGAGCCTTGTGCACAAACCCACATAAATACATACATAAACACCACATTACGCCAAATTATATTATGATAGCAAAGAAGATAATCACCCAGGGGGGTTGTCGTCGCAGTTATATCCATCCTGGGATGAGGAATTGATACACTTTACAATGAATTCTGAACGCTGAAGGGGAAAAAGAGCGACATCAGGCTTCAGATCTGACAAACTACTTGGATAGGAAACGTCTGGAGCGCTCCGCGGAGACGGTTTCGGGGTTGACTTCACTCATTCTGAAAGGCCATAAACCGCTCACCGACAGAGTATCAATACAATCGGAAATGTCCTCTGTCGCCAACTCAATTGCTGAGAACTCCTCGGAAATGGTCGTTTTCAAGAATTATTGATAAGGATCACACTCGCTCTTCTATATTTAACCAAAAAAAGAAATCACCAAACTTCGTTACGAGCCACCTCCCGACACCACGTGGACGGCGGGTCACTTTCACACACCCTTCTCACTAGACTTAGCTTCTGCCTGTGCTATTCAGCCAATTAAGAGTGGGGGAAAAAAGCCCAGGGCCTTATAATATACCAGCGGAGTCCTGATTGAACTGTGGCCCACCCAATGTTTTGAATGACTCAGGGAATTCTAAAATGTTTTACCTTACAAACAAGTCCTTACCCACGATCTGAGGAGGGAGGGCTACAATAATCGCAACTCCCCAAAACCAAACAAAGCCTCGCTGACAACCCCAAGAATACCGCCCAATATCACACTGTGTGTTTCCTCAACTCCTTGAGAGTGCCTGCTCTGACCGGCATGGAGCCACGGTCATCGAATTATATCCTGTTCTGACGAACAAGCAGGATTTTGCCGTATCCGGAGCACATGTCCATCAGATTGTAAACTCACAACTGATATTGAGGATAGCTTTGAAAAGCCGGTCGTAAACAGACATCATATTGGTGGTCCTTACTGCAGCATATGCCACAGTGTTGGACTACCAGAGGCTTGACATACTCAAGCTCGCAGGACATCCGGAATTCACTTGGTCCAATTCATATGTAACTGCTTTCAAACGAGCTTTGTTATTATGACCAGTGATGGCAGAGCAGTAGTCTGCGTCGTCTGAGGAATAGAAAGTACCACAAGGATCTGTACTGGAGTGAAGCTTGATCGGGACGTTATCTATCAGCACATCAAGAGTCGTATGTCAAAGGTATCTCGAGGAATAACCTCCTGTGCCGCCGTGCTGGATCTTCATGGTGAGGTTGATAGTCCATCCTGGATACAGCGCTGCTGAATATATACCGCCCCAGGATGCGGCAATAGCTCTCCTACAAAAAATAGAACATTTTAAAGCGGACCATGAGAACCTTACTGGCATGCCTTAATCCTACTCCATATGAGTTTCTACCAGTGCTTTCAGGTAGTGCAACTGCAGTGCTTCGGAGAGAACACCACACACAGAAACTTGTGAAACACGGCCTGCTGGAAAACAAGCACATGCTGCACAAATACTATCAAAGAATCACATCCAGCTACGGCGGACAGAGACTGCGGCTCTCGTCGACCTTCTGGCGACACGCCGCTAAACTCTTCAACTCCCCATTCAACATCTTACCGACAAGGAAACACTGGACTGGGTAGATATCCGAAGACCAGACCAATTCACAATATACACCTCCCTACTGCAACTCCCCCTCCTGGTAGCAATCTTCCAACAGCAGGCCAAATGAGTAACTTGTACAGGATTTGCACGGAGTCGGTCGTGTCAAACATCAATAGCACCAATGGGGGGTTGCGACCATCTTCCCATCTTCAGCATAACAAGGCTGGTCTCGTTCATCACAGACTGCAGATCACATTTTAATGAGTATACCTCGTCCATCGGTGGATAAGACCTCTCAAACCCCAATCAATAAACAGTGAGCTGGCCTCCACCAAATCAACACATTTAGCTGCTCTGCCCTCATACGCAAGAAGAACATGGTATTTCCATCTACGAGGACAAGTTGATTGTTTAAAAACTCGCCAAGGGACGCTAATTGCTATTGCCAATCCCGAACACAACGATTCTTGCAAAAATGTGTACAAAAATATGCACGCAATTAAACCCAAAATATTGCGTATTGGGACGCCACCAGCACGGCAAGGTAGGGGCTAAAGGTGGAAGTAAGTAAATGGGACATCTTAAACAAGATCATAATTTCCAATATCTTATTTCATTTCTTTAATGTTTTCATTACCAATTGAAGGCTTTGGCTTTCGAAAATCGTGTCAAAAGGGTTCAATACGCCCATGCGTGGTGCAATATGGACCACCTCGTTATTTTCAATAGAGGTGGGGGTAATGTAGGGACCGAACATGTCCACGTGTCTGGCCAGCGAAAAAGGTCAGACGTATTGACTCACACAGTGGTTGCTTTCGACACGTTGTCCGTATTGCCCCGTCCAAGGTTCTATACATGGGAATATATGGTGTCCATCCAGTCATATGTATACAAAGTCTCCATCCAGCCTGGAGCCGGTTTTTTGTACTAAATGTAAGCTAGGAATTTGATACGTGTACTCATTACATGGGTAATGCCAGTGACTATACTATATGCTATGGTAAAAACCGCTAGAACGAGGCTAAGAGAACTTAGGGATGTTTTAATATTTACGGATTATAAAAAGAAGAGAAACGTGTTGGGAAATTGCTTAAATTGAAATATTTCCTAGATTTTCAGGACACTATCTTCGTTTCTAGCTTAACAACTAATGTATTTAGTTGTTGAATGATGGTCTTTCACGTAGCATAGATTTTTTTCTCAAAAGTACTCCCCGTGGGGTAAGCCGTAGTTCCCGTATTTTCCACATATTTTTCTCTTTAACTCCTCAAACTCCCATATAAAAGTTCTCGCCACCCTGCAGATGCCCTCCATCCCCGTCACAACATCCCGTATAATCGTATTTTTTATTCCTTGTAGTTTGCAGCATATCCTATATCTTAGGCCTATATAGTTTATATTTTCTAAATATTAAAATATTTCATCCCGTAATTTTCCGTATACTTTAATTTTTTTTCTTCTCAAAACTCCGTGCAGGATAAGTATCCATACATTCGACAATCAAAGCGAAATAACATGACGTGTTCTTGACGATTTCTTTTTTCCCCCACACCGTTTGCACTATAAGGAGCCTGTTATTTGCGTACCGCATACAGCGTCTTACGCGTAATCGCTGGTTGCCACGCGTAACCACCCGTCGCAACGCACCACGCATACGCGCCGCTTAGTAACGCGTACAAACAAATGGTAATTTACCGTAGCAACCGACCATATTTTCGCTAATTTTTCAGCCATTTCTGAACGGATTTCGTCCAAATATAGCCGAGAATCCGTCCGGTATCTTCACGCACCTTTCATGCGAATTTGGCGCAATATGGATCGAAATTGACGGAGCCTTTTGTGCACAAACCCACATACATACATACATACATACACACAACATTAGCCAAATTATAGTATGATAGCAAAGAAGATAATCCCACGGGGTTGTCGTCGCAGTTATATCCCATCCTGGGATGAGGAATGTGATGCACTTTACAATGAATTCTTGAACTCTGAACCCGGGGAAGAAGCGACATCTAAGGCTTCAGATCTGACAAACTACTTGGATAGGAAACGTCGTGAGCGCTGGGAGGAGACGTTTCGGGGAATTGACTTCACTCATTCTGAAAGGCCATAAACCGCCTCACCGACAGCGTATCAATACAATCGAAATGTCCTGTGTCTGCCAACTCAATTGCTGTGCAATCCTCGCAAATGGTCGTTTCAAGAATATTGATAAGGATCACACTCGCTCTATTAAAAAAGAAATCACCAAACTTCGTCGAGCCCCTGACGTGGACGGGTCACTTTCAACACCCTTCTCACTAGATTAGCTTGCCTTTGCTATCAGCCAATTAAAGAGTGGAAAAGCCCAGGGCCTTATAATATACCAGCGGAGTTCCTGATGCACTGTGGCCCACAATGTTTTGAATGACTCCAGGAGTTCTACACATGTTACCTTACCAACCAGTCCTTACCCACGATCTGGAGGAGGGCTACAATCATCGCACTCCCCAAACCAAACAAGCCTGCTGACAACCCCAAGAACTACCGCCCAATATCACTACTGTGTGTTTCCTTCAAACTCCTTGAGAGGCTGATCCTGCCCGGCTGGAGCCAGTCATCGAATTCTATCTGTCTGACGAACAAGCAGGATTTTGCCGTATCCGGAGCACTGTCCATCAGATTGTAAACTCACAAATGATATTGAGGATAGCTTTGAAAAGCGTCGTAAAGCAGACATCATCTTGGTGGTCCTTACTGCAGCATATGCCACCGTGTGGCACCAGGGCTTGATACTCAAGCTTCGCAGGACCATCCCGGATCGTCACTTTGTACAATTCATATGTAACATGCTTTCAAACCGTAGCTTTGTTCTTATGACCAGTGATGGGCAGAGCAGTCGTCTGCGTCGTCTGAGGAATAGAGTACCACAAGGATCTGTACTGCGAGTGAAGCTTGATCGGCACTTTACTTATCAGCAACATCACGAGTCGTATGTACAAAGGTATCTTCGAGGAATAACCTCCTGTGCCGCCTTGCTGGATCTTCATGGGGTGCTAGTCCATCCCTGGCTACAGCGCTGCTGAATATACCGCCCCAGGATGTGGCAATAGCTCTCATACAAAAAAATTAGACACATTTTCAACGAGACCATGAGAACCATTACTGGCTGCCTTCATCCGACTCCATCTGAGTTTCTACCAGTGCTTTCAGGTATTGCACCTGCAGTGCTTCGGAGAGAACATCACACACATAAACTGGTGAACAAGGCTCTGTTGGACAACAAGCACCTGCTGCACAATACTATCAAAGAATCACACCAGCTCGGCAGACAGAGACTGCGCTCTCGCAGACCTTTCTGTCGACACGCCGCTAAACTCTCCAACTCCCCATTCAACATCTTACCGACAAGGAACACTGCCTGGGCTAGATATCCGAAGACCAGACCAATTCACTATCACACCTCCCTCCTGCAACTCCCTCCTGGTAGCAATCTTCCACGCAAGGAATGAGTCACCTTGTACAGGATTTGCACAGGAGTCGGTCGTTTCAACATCAATATGCACCAATGGGGTTGCGACCATCTTCAGCCTAACAATGTGGCTCTCCTTCATCACAGACTGCAGATCACATTCTAAATGAGCTATACCTCGTCCACCGGTGGATATACCTCTCAAACCCCAATCAATCAACAGTGAGCTGGCTCCACCAAATCAACACATTTAGCTGCTGCCTCATACGCAAGAAGAACATGTATTCCATCTACGAGTACAAGTTGATTAAAACTCGCCAAGACGCTAATTGCTATTGCAATCCCGAACACAACGCATTCTTGCAAAAATGTGTACAAATATGCACGCATTAAACCCAAAATTATTGCTATTGGGACTGCCACCAGCACGGCACAGGTAGGGGAAGGTGGAGTAATATGGACATCTTAAACAAGATCATAATTTCCAATAATCTTATTTCATTCTTTAATGTTTTTCATTACCAACTGAAAGCTTTGGCTTTCGAAAAATCGTTTCAAAAGGGTCCCATATAGCCCATGCGTGGTGCAATATGGACCACCTCGTTATTTACAATAGAGGTGGGGTAATGTAGACCTCACATAGCTCCACGTGTATGGCAAGCTAAAAAGGTCATAACGTATTGCTCACAAAGTGTTGCTTTCGACACGTTGTCCGTATTGCCCCGTCCAAGGTTCTACATGGGAATATAGGGTGTCCATCCCAGATCATATGTATACAAAGTATCCATCCAGCCTGGAGCCGGTTTGTAATTAAATGTAAGCTAGGAATTTGATACGTGTACTCATACATGGGTAATGTCAGTGACTATATTGCTATGGTAACAACCGCTAGACCGAGGCTCAAGAGAAATTAGGGATGTTTTAATATGTTACTGGCATTATAAAAGAACGTGTTGGAAATGCTTAAATTGAAATATTTCCTAGATTTTCAGGACACTATCTTCGTTTATAGCTTAAAAACTAATGTATTATAGTTGTTGAATGATGGTCTTTCACGTAGCAATAGAAGGGACACTCCTACCATCCCTAGTTAAACGTTATTGTGAATCCATAAAACTACATGTTGTATGCACAAACTCATGTGTGTTTAAAAACACATCTGCTTAGCAATTAACTTAGAAGATTTGGATCGTTGTGGCGCATTACATGCTATTTATAATTTTGACAATTTGCACGCTAGCTATTTCGCGTATGTTGCTATTTCTTCTTGGGGATGGGGTGGGGTGGGGTGGGAGGACAAATTCCTTTGAACCGTGGTTAATTTTCTTCATACCCTCCATCGCGCTGCCACTGCATCTAAACATTATTACGAATCATTGCAATCTGAAGTAATCTGGCATATAGACAAAAACGTATGCAAGTAAAATTTGAAAATCTTAAATGCGTTATAATATTAATTAGAATTTCAATTAGACCCCCCCCCCCCCCCCACCGTGTGTAACATGTGAAATGGTCTATTAAAGCGTTTATTATTGGAACCATTGCTTATGGATAAATAAACAACACATTACAAGACATAATATTAAAAGACAAATCCATTCGCCAGACGTAAAGCAGATAAATCTCGAATAATTCAAAATTTTGTGAAGAATAAGCACCCTATTTTGTAGAGATCATTTCTATATATGTCCTAATTTCTTCCGTCTATTTTTTTTTTAATTTTATTTTCATTTTTTTCACCAAAATAGACTCTAATATATGGCAAACGTCTTAATCGCTTATGATATACACGTAACTCCGATTTTCTGTTATATGATACCCCTAATACCGTTTTCTTAGCTACTTTTTCATTTAGCATTTTTATACCTTCACGTTATAGCAACACTACATCACCGGACAAGAAAAGATAATTTTACAACAGCACTTTTGGGGTATCCAAAGATATATACTAACCGTATCTGAGGTCAAAATTCGTATATCTTTCTGAGCCAGGTCCAACCTTTTCTAAGCGACTTTTTGACCAGTGGGTCCCAGCCTATCATGGTTAAATTTACTTTTATTCCGTTTTTTTTAAGTACAGGTGCCACGCCTTTTTTTCTTCTGAAATGTCAGTTGTTAAATTTTGATTTTAACAAGTTCCCACTAGAATTCCAGCTTTTTGACTTGCAAATCATCTAAAAGTAATTTTAAGATTGTGATTACGTATTTTTCGAGATACGGGTGATTTTGTCCTCCAGTATGCTATTGTTTTCCTTATAAGATAACTAATTTCAAGCTAACTCCTTACCGAAACCTAAACGGCTATCGTTTTGTAATTGATATATGTGATGGAGAACGATATGAAAATGTATATTACGATTTTTACTTTTTTTTTATTTTCACGGGTGTTTTATGCTCCTAGGGGCCCCTGGTGAAGAAATGCGTGTTGTTAAAAAATGTGAGTTTTAATTTAGCATAGCAAATGGCAGATAATGGCACATGACCAAAAATTGCTCATCAACAGCCCCTTGTCACTGGAGAAGATGCATAAAGTAGGCTGAAAATTACCAAGTCCTCAAAAATATCCTGAAGTTTCACAAGGTTTTTCTAAAGTTGACGAGATCTGCCATTCGGCAACTTCAGGTGACTTTCCCGATTTTTTGAAATCTTTACCTTACTTTTACGCAATTTCCCCAGTGACATTGGGCCTGTTTGACAAAAATCAGGTATTGGGTATAAGTGCTACCCACCATTTTTTGCAAGATGAAGGTAGAGTCTTCATAAATTCTTTGATATGCTGGACAATGTTGGCTTTAAAATAAGCATCCCGGATACAGAGAAGTTGTGTGATTGAGTTTCGTGGTTTTGTTTGTCACAAAGTTCACGGACAAGTGCTTCTTTTACTTGGTTCAGATGATCAGATATCATCTTCTCATTTTCTTCTGCCCACTTCAAGTGCAATGGCCAGAAAATCCTCCAAAGAGCATCATATGTAAGCTTGTGTGTTGTGCGCTGTATTTTCCCGGGGGGGGGGGTACTCGACCCAAAATTGGGTACGGGTGTGCGTCCACCGGGTAAAAAAATCGACCCATATTTATAGTGACCAAATTGTACGAAAATGTGACCCATTTATATAGTTGGTTCCGAAATTTCGACCCATTTATATAGTTGGCTTTGAAATTTCGCACCTATTTTCATAGTAATCTTGGCAAAAATCGGCCCATTTTCATAGTAAATTTTTCCAAAAATCAGAAAATCAAGCATTTTCATTGTGATTTTCGCGACATGAGGGGAAATCCCCGTCTAATAATTAAAAAAAAAAATACATGAACAAATGCCCTTTTTTGTTGGGTGAGAAGTGGGAAAGTGATCCTAAATGATCGGTATCATAACACCAGATTAATTTGGATAGGAGGTCCTTTGGTAAAATATTATCGATTAAGGAAACACTAGTATACGTCCAGTTCTATAATGTTTAATTCGAGTTGGGCAATCAATGGTTGGAATGAAATCCTAGACTAAGCATATATTGATTAACTCATTAACTCGTGATCATTAATCTTGACAGAAGGTCATTCACTTCAGGTGTTATCTAATAAGCATCCAACCTGGGTTCGAAGAAATTGAGGGCGCTTCTCTCTCTGGAAACGTCCTCGAGTCTCTTTAGTGGACAAGATCTACTTCCGTTGTGGACAAGGGTGTTCCGTGAAACTGCCCTATTGGAAACCACTTTCCCGAAGGAATTTTTTTGCAATAACTTTAGCCTATAAACCACACATGCAGGGTCATAAGATAAAAACATTTAAGCATAAAATTAGAATTCCACAAATAAACCTAAATTAGGGCATTATTTTTCAAATGCGGAAAAAACGGAACAACCAATTACACGGCCTCTATTTGCAATGAAAAAAGTTGTTTCAGATTGTTCAAGGTCCATTCTACCTATAATACTGAACACAAATGCGTCAATTTATGTCATACTTTTGGTAGGTGACATTGTCGCTGTGTAACTTTCCCATTGCTTTGTACAGTGGCGTGATGGAGTTATGGCAAATCCAAGGATCACTATCAGCATATAGAGGGTCATTTGATATAAATGAAAAAAATAAAAAATTATTTATTGTTTAATTAATACATGATATATAAATACTCAAACGGAAAATATTCTTATTACTTACGGGTATTAATTAAATTATATTTTTGCGACACTCCCGTTTATTGGAGAAGGGGGTTCCTAGGGGAACCCAACCTAATGATCTAATTAACGAGGCGATGGTTTTTAATTTTTTTTTCATGAAAAGATGCAAATTCAAAAAGACACAAACTACAATATGAATTCGTCGAATAGTGCTGGTTCCGCGAAAAAACACAGTTTTATATAGCGATTACAGATGATACCTGTGTACATTACATGTTCGCGACCTCTCTAGCTCTTCTGTGACTATAAATTCACTAATATGAATGCCAGATGTGATTGAAATTTCCGATTGTGAGACGGCAACCAGCGAATTAATTGGGCGAGGTCACCAAACCCGATAGATCGATTGCCTCCACATCAAGCCAAATCGTATACTCAACTAGCATTGGCGCGGTTCCGGCTTTCTCTCGATTTGCGGGGCTGGGGTACCAAGGTTTGGGGTTGTGTCAATACTCTCACTTTCTCTCAGAAGCTGAAATTTGAGCCAATTCTAGTTCCAAAGCCCGCAAGTTTCCTCCATTTTTTCTAGACCTATTAATCAGTTCCCAAGCTCCCTCAAGCCCCTAATTTCGGAAGTGGGCCACACATATCCCTACCCCGAATACATAGCCTAACAAACGGTCGTCCGCGGTCTACCTCCAAAAATATATATATTTGAGATAGTTCATGTTTTCAGATATCAAATTGGGGCTGATTTTTTTCCATCATTTACAACATTTATAATTTAATAACTCTGGTCCACAGAATAAGCAATTATTTTAAGTGTACTCTATTCAGTTACATAATATCACAAATTGTCAACAGTGTCAAATAAGCAGTCGGCCTAGAACGGAGGCCCTTACAGCGATTTATTCGTATAAATCATCGGCGGCACATATATAATAATAACCCTAAATAAACGTACCAGATGGTTTCATGGCCATTGAAGTATCCTTTGCGAAAAATCCAGATTTTTCGATCAAAACACAACTTACAACGCTCCATGGAAGCTACCAATGTTTTATGTTATTTCCCATGTGTGGTATATTTACAAACGCCGCATGCAATACGAAACAGAGCCAGCGAAAATATATCCCATACTCGCATATATCACGTGCAAGTTTGCCACAAGCCTCTCCTTTTGGACTTCGTTGAGCACACAAAGCATGATAGGAGCGAAGTTCGTTTTGAATTTTTTATTGCAAAAAAACTACACACTTTTAAAAAAACCTCAGTGATATGAGAAAAATGTTAAGAGGGGTGTTTTATATATCATTTTGTGTTAACCAAGGTTTTAGGGACGCACCATTAGACTCAAGGGGTGTTGGGAAGTTTTGGGTGAGGGCAATTTTTTTTTTTTCCGTGGGCTTTTGGAGCAAGTTTTTTTTTTTCTTCAGTCATAGCTGGAAATTTTTTTTTTTTGCTTACTGAGGACGTGTTTTTGTTCGTAATAAGGTTGTGGGGAAAGGTTTTTTTTTTTTAAAATGGTGAAATTTCTGTTTTAAAGTTTTTTTTTTTTTTTGCTCATATGGGGGTGAAAGTTTTTTTGTTAGAAAACTTTTCCAAACCCCCCCCCCTTGAAGTCAAATGGTGCGTCCTTAGTTTGCCCTAAAACATAACCATCCAGAAAACGTGGACATTTGAAAGGGGTCGCGTAATTTTAGTTTATCGCAGTCTAACTGTAACCACTGGTCTCTCTACAATGGATTGGCTAACACAACAGTAATTGTATATAGATAATGACGCACCGGGCGGGCATCTTGGTCCTACCGACAACAAGTCATTCCAGAGACACCTGTTTAAATATCCTGGGTGCACGTTTAAGAGACATGCCATCCCAATACCGCAAATCAATGAGCTCACTGAAATTGGCTTCTGTAGTGCGTTGAGATCGCCCCCCCCCCTTTTTTTTTTTATCCACAGCAAGGTAACATTTGGTATATGACTGGCTCTTAAAGGAAATATATCATATTTAATTTGAATATTGGAAAATTTGGTATGGTGGGAAAGCTTACGTACGAGATACATATAATCAAAATAAGTTTGAAATGTCCCATTTGTTGATCTATTTTGCCCTTTTAATTTTCCCGCCCAATAGCTTTATCTACTCGCAAAACGATTCCGACAAAGCCAACATGCGGCAAATGGTGAGTAAAGTGATGACCATCCATAATTTACGTCGTTGTGAACCATCATAACGCAGTGTTGCCACTAATAATAATTAAAAACACAACGAAATGAAACAAAAGAGTATTTCTGTCACTTATTTTTCTAATTTTAATTATTCCTTTCATTATCATCAATATTACAGTGTCCAGAATAACATCGAGTCAACACGATGTTTTGTCATCACTTTGACGTCACGAGGAGAGGCAAAATGGGCGCCTTTTGATCATGAAGCCGTGGCGAAAAATCCGCCCGTTTTCTCTTCGTAATGTTCAAAAAAGCAAAATTAAAATGCATACAATGAAAAAAATATTTTTGTTAATTTTAACCTCAAATTGTATTATTTTTCGGGAATTCGTGGATGTATGTACCATTATTTTAATGAATTCAGTCAACTTGAGTTGACAAAAATTTTGAACATATTTCCTTTAACCACCTGCTTTGGGCTCTTTTGGATGACCAACATGCACATGCTTCACTTAACAGCCCCGGTTGCCAATCCATGGGTAATATAGAGATCAGTGTTCACACCCCTAAATCGCTGTTCGCAATTCCGACTTACTTTTCAATAGACCGAGTAGCGCTTCTTTGTATGAATTATAGTTTTCCTAATTTATTTTAAAACTAATTTCTCAAGACTCCCAGGCTCATTTATAAAATTAGGCAAAATTGTATACGCATTTTTGATAAATTTATATATTTTTAAAGGACAACGTTAAATTAAAGCCTGTGTTTTTAATTAATAATGTTAAAAGTAAACGCGATAGTCTTTTCATACAGGCCAGAACTTGCTAAACCACCGATATCTTTCAATTGGTGTAAAAATAAACATGGGCTTGTGGCAAAACATCGCCGTAAATAATATACATGGCGGCTTCGTTAAGTCGTCTACTGCTTCGAAATTAAGCGTGAAAATGCTGTTTTCCTTCTCTTCGCAAGGAATACTCCATTACCATGCAACCATCTGGTACGTCTATTTAGATATTTCATTATATGCGCCGATAGATTTATACCAATAAAGTCTTAATTGGCCACTTTGACATTCTAAGTACAATAACGTATATGATGCCGGCATCTCATATCCCACACACAATACAATACGAAACCCTAATCGAATCATCTTTTTCTGCTATATCCTGTTTATTCTGGTTAATTTGACAAGAAATGTCTTATGGGATATTCAGTTGGTATTGATTTGATTGAGCACAAAATAGTTGATAACCTATAGATTAAGTAATTTCGATTTCCCACCATATCCCATACACCATACGTAGTGAAGGTATCAAGACTGCATGCATAGCGCGATGTTACAACTATTTGACCAGCATTCGTTAGATAATTTGACACAAAGCTCTGATGGATATTGGAATTTGATTCCTTATTCTTACACATTCTCTAGTCCACATGTCAGTTGAACCATCCTTGCCAAAAAAGTAACCTCCGGGTCCAAGATATTTAAATTTTCATCATTCTCTGATGTTTGTACTACATCCTTTACATTATAACTTTACTATTTGCTGCATCTTGTGGAAGATTGTGTCAATGCACCGTGGGTGTGTGATGGGGAATATTTGCGTGTTGTCCTCTCTGTCACTGTGCAACGAAGATTTCCCAAACAGTGTTCCTAAACAAATTTAAAACATTCTGATGTTGGGACTTTGTAAAGCTTTCCTAATTCAAAATAATCGCTCTAAAAGGATTAATTAAAGCTGATACTTATTCTTTGGTACAAAATTGTGAAATTTCTAATTTGCTATAGTAGCAACAGAGGAATCCGCCTATGTTTTTATATTGGAATATAAGTCATACAAAAAATCACCTGTTGTTTTTTTCCCTTTTAAGATATTTCTGAGCCCAATAAAGATCTATTGAGTGTCCTCATCTAATATGAAACCACTGCTTGTGCTGAAATATGGATGCCTCGAAATCTCCCATCGTTGCACCTAATAAACAGCGTTTGCAATCAATGATGATCTTATAAACAATATGCAGGTCAAAATAAAAAAGTCACGTCGCAGATGTCAACAATCACCGTTTCTAGGCCAAGGTCAATGTCATGACAGTGGCGACGCAGCTGCATCGTCAATGTCAATATTACTGTGATTTTACTTTATATCTGATTAAATAAAGATAAGAGTAGAACATGGAAAAGATGGGAAGACTAACCTAGGCTAGGGCATTTCAATATTACCAAATCATCACCTTCAAGATTTTATTTATAATGACTGCGTATTCGGCTTATTCACATCAGGTGTGATCTAATACACTGGTAAGCATTCCAAACATGCAAAAAAAAAAAACAAACAAACAAAAATACGGGTTCGGAAAAAAATGGGAGTGCTTCTTTGTGGAAATGTCCTCATGTCCCTTTAAACCCGAGCGCTCGAGGATGCGTGCGTAATAAGCGCACTTATCGCATGAGTTTATTTTATAAAACAAAAATAAGGATTTTGGGGTGAATTTATCAAAAAGGTCCTCGGTGACCCCGTCGGTGACCCCGTCGGTGACTCCCTATTATTTTTGTTTTATCATAGATAATCTTTTTTTTACAAGGCTCTTGTGAGTGCGCAACTGATATACATATGATAGCACCATTTCTTTTACTATACCCAGAAGGGTTCATTAAAAAAAATCCTTAGACCGAATGTTGTTAATTATGGGGAAAATATATATTTTAATAATGGTTTAACTTAAAAAAAACCCTCGGTAACCCCTGATTTTTTTTTGTTTTGTTTTGTTTTTTTTTTGTTCATATCAATGAAACCATATTTGTGCGAAGTTTGAAGAGAAAATTATGCCGAGGAATATAATATGACCCAAACCCCTTAAGCAGCTTCTACTGTATACTAACTTGAACGTGCTGGCCTGAAAGATAGCTTATTCCAGCATGTCACACCTTGGGATCGAATGTCCCACAGCTTTTTGATAAAGGTCACGACGATACTGCCGGGTTCTCTCTCAGGGCAATCTCATATAGATCTTCTCAGTACTCGACCGTGTATCCTAAATTACATTTTGTCATAATAAATTAAGCTAAATTAAGAAGCTTAAACTATATGCCGGTCATGTTCCACTTTCCCCCCCTGGCTTGGTTCTACCCAGGAAACAACTACTCTGTTCCCAATACATGAGCTTAAAATGCATGCTGGAGATGTGTTTAGTAAATTACATGCCGTTGATAACTCCTGGACCCTTACTATGTGAGCGCATTGGTTTTGTACTGATTAATCATGTTGAATGTGAAAGAACCAAGGCATAGTAGCGTTGTATTCCCGATGACTTGCAATATGCCATTGCTCTACCAATACGGAGCTGTGTATTTGTCGTTCCAGCTGGTTTCATCAGTGTGCGTGTGAATGGTTGGCGGCTTCTTGGCCAGTGCTAGGATTGCTTTTTTCTAGATGGCGTGATTCTTTTTAGACATCAGTACCTCTAAGTCGCTTGATTTGGCTCTATCTTACTCCATGTTGTTGGACTACTTGTAAGTTGAATATAACAGATATGGTCATGTCTATCGTACAAAATTAATTATTTTTATTTTTTGATTTAAATTTTTTATTTTTTTTATTTTTTTTATATATAATCTTATATATCTATATATATAACATCCATAGTAAACAGTATTAATTACAGGTGACTATCTTTGGATTAAGAGTGATCAATCTCATTACAAGAGAGCGTAAAACAAATTACAACCTCTAGACCTCCCTGGAAAGGCAACAGTTACTCTGAGTTTCACGGTATAAACCACACTTACGATCACTGGGTACCGATCTTCAGACGGATGATGACGCACCGTCGTGGTCTTAACCAGTAGACTGTATGTATATGCATGCTGTGGTGTCACGACTGAGGCACTTCCAGCACTTGTCTGTATTTTTCCAAAAATCGAGAGTGCTCAACCACTAACGAGTATGTGGTGCGTAATATAACATCATGTAAACATTATTATTTACCGGTGCTATGCTTTGGAATAGAGTTGCTCAAATCCCATTACAGGAGACGTAAAACAAATTACAAAGTATAGCCTCTGGAAAGGCAACCGTTACTCTGAGTTTCACGTATATACCCGCACTTACTATCACTGGGTACCGATCTTCAGACTGATGATGACTCACAGTCCTGTCTTAACCAAAGAACCTGTATGTATATACATGCCCTGGTGTCACGACTGAGGCAATTCCACGACGTTGTCTGTACTTTTCCAAATAAGTCGAGAGTGCTGAACCCTACGAGTAGTGGTAGGCGTAATATAACATCATAGTAAACATTAAATTTACAGGTGACTATCTTTGGAATTAGAGTTGCTCAATCCCATTACAGGAGAGCGGTAAAAACACATACAAAGTAATAGACCTCTGGAAAGGCAACCGTTACTCTTGAGTTTCATCCTCATCATCATCGGTATAAAAACCCTCACTTACGATCACTGGGTACCGACTTCAGACGGAGATGACTCACAGTCGTGTCTTACCAGAAGACATGTATGTATATACCATGTTAATGGTGTCACGACTGAGGCCTTTCGCCGGCACTTGTCCTGTACTTGTCTCATAGTCGATATCTTATATAGTTATACAAGCTCAACAACGCAAAATGTCCAGGGGAGCATTTTCATGGTCCTTTAAATGGAAGTGCTTGTCCTGACAGTCTGTCAGCAAGAAGCAAGTGTACCAAGCTTTTGTTAATCAAGTGCAGGGTGGCAAGACCTAAATAGGCCTTGTCAGAAAGACTTTTCACCTGAAATATTCAACAACCTATCAAATCGTTTCACTCATAAAAATATAAAAATGAACTGAACTATCTAAACCCATGTGCTGGTTCATTACAAAACAACAAAAAACATATGATATCTCATGGAATTAATTCGGCAATCCAACACATTTAGGCGAAAAACGGTGTTAAAGAAGATACAGTCCCGGCCTCCATAGACGAACACGGAATAAAGTTACGTGAAGAGGGCAACTGAATCGATTTCCCACTGTTCACCATTTGTTTCCCGGACTATGAATCCGGCGGACCATATCTCTCCTGCCACACGGCAATTTTACCCCTCTGCTTGGAGTAAAAACGGCAAACCTTGAACACAAAAAATTGATGCCAACCAAATGGTTAAATAAACGATCAGAATAATAATAGGCAGATGTCGCCATAACCAAACCGTACACATTATTTAAACAGAATTAGAATTATTATTAAGTTAACTAATTTGATATTACGAGTTGCGCAATCCCATTACAGGAAGCGTGAAATCACTTGTCAAAGCACAGACCTCTTCACGGCAACCGTTACTCTGAGTTTTACTTCAGACGGATGATGTCTCAAATGGTCCGTGTCTTCTTAACCAAAACTTACAGTGTATATAGAAGTTATGGTGTCCCGACTAAAGGCCTTTCCATGGGCCTGTACTTCCCAAATGTCAGAATCTCACCAAACCCATGCTGACTAAACAGTTGTTTGGCCTATAGACCCTAACCTAAACCGGAAATAGCCCCTACATAAGAACCCTAACACCCTAGCAATAGGCCTAACCTTATCCCTACCCTCCTAACCCAACCCTAATCTAACCCTATATAACCCAAATCCGAACACTAACCCTAAACCCGTTGTTTGCAACCCCTTATCATAAAGGTGATATTTACAATGGTTGTATGCATACCCTAAAATAGCCTACAATTGTTTCTTAAAACTCGGGAACTCATTTCATAGGTTTGTGAGTGCTGTGACTTTACAAGATCGTATAACCTCGTATTCACGGCTACGACTTTATGTACATAAGATCACTGCTACTCCTAAACACGTGCACTATACACATCAACAGCACGTTATTTTTCCACTTCCTTCTCCTCTGCCCTACGCCCGCTACTACTTCGGCTGCAGTTCCGAGGGGAGGGAAGTCGGCCATCCGGGGTGTTTCGACACAAATCCTACACAATACACTTTCATGTATCTTTTACTCAGAAATGAAAAAAGTTTGAGTTTTGTTAGTGTTTATTTAAAAAATTTTTTAAACAAAAATACTATAATATAAAATGTCTACTTTGATAGTGCTGCTATCGGTGACTGTTCCGTCTGATAGTCCGACGTCTCTCCCTAGCAGCGATTTATTCGCTTATTGAAAAATATAAATCATACGCCGATCCTGGGTTTCTACCGGAAATATTTTTTTATTATACCGTAAATGCTTTATCCCGCATGCACCACGATGTAAACGAAGTAGATATGCATTACCCATGCACGCTCGCGGTTAGTGCGCCTCCTTTAAACTACGCACAAACCTCGTGTTTTGTGGCGCACAAAATTACAAGGCCAACGAGTACTCACTCGTTGCTGGTAAAATGTATGTACAATACAGCAATCGGTTTTAATCCCACAGATATGAGAGAAAAATGACCGCATGACACAAAACACCATCGAATTATATGCACTATTTATTTTATCTACGCGTACATCGTTTAGTGCATTGTGGGTTTGGAATTTCGGTAAAAAATGATTTCCGGTAGGAAACCCAAATCGCGTATTATGAAGTGGCCCCTGCTTCATCCTAAGTGGCCTCTGATTCATTCCAAATCTTCTATGTGAATCAGGAACACTTGACCGGCAAACTGACAAATTACCAACTCACCAACTTGTTGTATCGCCACTTGCCAGGGGGTCCGCGCAAGTTTTACTTGCTTATTTTTTTAATTTTTCTTTTTTTATAATTATTAGATTTTTGCACGTTGTTGGGTAATTGTCAGTACAACTAGCGACAACGGATAAAGTTTGAACTATGTTTGTGTAAAAGTCAATGATCGAGCATTTAGTCTGCAAGTCACCTCAAAATTGTTTGGACAGTGTCATTTACCGGGCTTTCAAGAAATCCACTAGGCAAACAGACCTTATTATTGTCCATATTCCCCTGCACACGTCTGCAGTTAAATTTCTAACGAACCTCCAGCCCCATGTTATAGCAATGAGAATTCACTTCCGTGATGCGCGTAAAGATTCAACTGAATCGAGCAGTTAGTCGGCAGGGTCACCTTCGAAAATTGTTTAGAGTCATTTACACACGGGCTTCATCCACCAATAACATAAGCAAACGACCATTATTATTGTCCCATCCCTGCACACTCTGCATTAAATCTATGAACATCAAGCCTCCATGTATAAGCATAGGGAATTCCAATTCCGTGATGCCAGAGAATTTAAGGTTATACCTTTTTCCGAGGGCTTCGTTTAAAATAGATAGAGTATACGTACAACAGACTTTTTTTTTTGTAGCACACAACTTCAATTTAATGAATTAGGATGCTTTAAAATTTCTGGGATTTCTAATAACTTCATAGACCACGCTTTTTCAAAACTTAAAATTCATGGCTTTTAATTCGTTGTTTTAACCCCAAATACCCTTTCCTTTCACGTCATATTAGACCATATAGATATGTAGTTGACATTCCGCAACAATAATACATTATTGTATATGAATTCAGTGTTATTGTTTGGACCTCAAATCAGGATTATTTTTCCCAGAACAGCGTTTCGCAAACCATCGATTGAGGTCACACGCGATTGGTATTGTCTTTCTCGTGTACAAGAAATAACGCATTTTGGCTGACGCTCCTGACTTGCGATGCCCTATTCATCCCGTTGTAGGCGAACTGTGCGTCCGGATACTATTCTCCTTCCACAGCCGGGATTCCATTCCATTGTATAGAAATCAGTGTTTAATAAAACAAAAGACAGACATTTTTATTACTGCACCCACTAAAAGAAAAATGTCAATGAAACATTGGAAAACTTGGTGACCTATCTGTTTTTCAATTGTAGTTATGCATTGTGCCCATATCTGGCACTTTTGTCTGGAGCGTGTACGTGTATTTTTTTAGTTGAGGCCTAACAGAATGTCTATGCAAAATGAATTCTTTCTACATTGTTAGCCTTTTTCCACTAAAGAGGAGGAAATTTTGTAATTAAAGGATTGGAAAAGCGTGACAACCTGTTTCTATAATTTTATAGGAAAATCTAAGGATTATAAAAGCATTCCACTCAAACCTAATTGCACCCAATTACGTTAATGCTAATTTCCACACATAACTGTAACTGCCTATCAAATTTGAGTCATTGTTATCATTTTCCGGTTGAAGTGACATTTTCCTATTCCTTCTATCATATCTATACCCACCAATCGGAAATGAGGTTGAAAGTGTCAGCCAAAAATTTATTTGTACCTGACATATCCCAGGCGATTGAATTTCTGCACGCGCCTTCTATTTCCTTCCTTTTAGTAAAAGGGTGTAAAACGACAGCTGCTGAAATTAAAAAATCACTACAACTGGTCATCATTTCCAGTCGATAAATGACATATGGTTTCCACCATTTGTTTCCGCCGGGGTTAAGGCCCATACGGAAGGGCACGGAATCCGGGCACGGTTGCGAGCCGGAATGTGCGAGTGAGATGTTCCTGTTATTTATACATGGGAGCAGTCTCCTTCAGCTGGAAAAAAGGTCAAAATGACAGCTGGAAAGGGGTGCAAAAATGACAGCTGGAAAAGTACAATAGTTTTTTTTTTTTTTTTCACCTGACATTGACATTTGGCCCGTTATTATCCATCCATATATCATACAGCCAGAATTGAGCCTGTGCTAAGGCCTAGGTACAATTCATACTCAACTGCGGGGGCGTTTCCGGTTCTCGTGCCCGGTTCCCCTCGGTTCCATTAATTACTTGAGTTTTGCTGAATTTGCATCTAATTCGGATTAAGAAATTCAGAAGCTTGAGGCGGATTAAATGAACCGCTGGAACCCGGGAGACAACCAAAATGCCCGCCGGTTGAGTAGATTGAACTGTTTATCCCTAAATGCCCCTTTTCCAACTGGAATTGACTTTTTAATTTCAGACCCACGAATATTCGTTTGGGTCTATAGTACGGGGTTTTGAAGCCAATGGTTTGTTAACTGCGTGTTTATATTGTATATCGTTAATTGTCTTGTAATTTTTGCATGTGTGTTTGGATGACGTGGGAAAATAAAGGAGCGTTTTCGTTTGGTAACAATACTGGTTGTGAAGCCAGTTTAGGGTCCCTAAACAAACAAATTATTTTGAATTTGGTTCGTGAATGTGTCATACAGCTCTTTTGGATGTGTGCCTTGTAAATGGTCCATGGAAGCCGTTTGGGAATATCAAAAGTCAATCACATTAGCCTCTGGCAAGCCTATCCTTATCACTGTCCTTAGTTGTGTCAATCATGTGCTTTGCAATTGTGTTTGTTTCCACTAATTAGGGTCGCGTACCTTGCAGGACCTATTCCATGTTGTTGGTATTTCCCAGGCTATACGCTCACTGTTCTGGTCAAATGAGTAATTTTGAAATGGTTTTTTATTTTCCGTTCCCTATCCAGAATGTACATTTTGTTTTTTCCATGATACAGCCCAGTGCTAGCCGCCCCCAATCGAATTTGACACTAGTGACTGCTCAATAATTATTCTGGTCATTCAGATAGTCTAATATCCTCTACCCCCTTAAAATATTTCTTTCTCAATTTAAAATAACTAGTCTGGAATTTTCTGATGGTCCCTAACCGTTCTGTGTGTGTTGTAGATGTGTGGTCTGTGGGTGGGCGTGTGTTTGTGTGTGCGTAGGTGGTTCGTGTGTGTGTATGTCTGTGTGTATGTCATGTCTGTATGCCTGGTCTGTGTCCTCTCTCTGGCTGTGTCATGTTGTAGTGTGTGTCGAATTATGTGTGTGTAGAACAAATGTCACAAATAAGTATAACAAATGTAATTTACTAGTTAACAGTAGTTAACATTTTGCGCAAACAGACCACGAAACCAATTTGTATGTACATATACATAAGTGTACGTGTGTGTGCAGCGGCATGGCGGAGTATTTACCCACGGTGAGTTGTGAAGTATTTTTTCGCATCATTTGAGGAAGAGCGCCCTCAAGGGTTAATCGTCAAATTTAAAGGGGCAATTCAGGTTAATTCATGACGTTCGATGAGTTGGTTTTCGGAGGTTTTTGTTATGTTGGGTGAAAAATATGGAATGAAATTCATCAATGAGTTGTTTTTAGAGTTTCTTATGTTGTGAGTAATCTTTTTGGCAAAAAATTTTTAATATAAAAAATTTTTTTTATGGGAATGTACTTTGCATCATTTAGGAAAAACCCCATTCAAATTGAAGTTAAAGGGCATTATTTCCCATTTTCAAAAAGTCTGGAGTTCATTGAGAGTTGGCCGTTTAGGGTATTATATATGCGTTTTTGGCGGGTTATGGATGGAGTTCATGTATGATTCTGTCTTAGAGTTATTTTGAATGATTAGGAAAGGAGTTATCAACGAGTTATGTTCAGAGATTTTAGAGTTATTTTTGGGTGAGTTACGGAGTTCATAGATGAGTTGTTTTTTAAGAGTTTTGGAAGACTTTCATATTACGCCCCTCGATATCTATCAGCAAAAAAAGTTCCTGGACATCTTAAAAAATTTAAATTTTTCCAATTTATTTTTCACAAAAAGCCAGCTAACATTTCAATAACAAATAAAGAGGACATAGCTTCTCCTCGTTGCTCAGGCCTTCTATAGGGAATTCCAAAGTTACATCATGCAGACTGATTACATTTTCCCAAGTTACCGATGGTCAGGGTTTTCTTAAAATGCAAAAGTAGTATGCTGCCACACACGAGGTCACAAATTAGCATTTAGAGGAGGTAATCTACCTCGCTTAATCATGGTCTGAAGCCCCGTCCTCTCGTCGTTCCCTTCTTTTACCGCATAGCCTGCTAGACGTTCGGAGCTTGCACGCCCCTCCTACTCCCCGACCACTCTGTAACAGTCTGTATGGGTGTGTAACATCACTTTCCTCGGCAATGACTGTCGTTTCCGGATTGGCGATTGTTCCGCTCCCAACGCTCCTGAAAGGTCCGTATTCCACTCCCGCAGTGGAGTACGACGTGTTTGTCAATTGGAGCAAAGGAACATCTTGTTTCAAAACCATAGCAATGTACAGAACACATCTCGGATGCAATCTGTTTTAACACAATTTAGATGCAATGACTACTTATTCAGTGCCAACATGCAGTGGTCCAAGTTCTCGGTATACTTGTTTGTTGTGTGTTTCCATGACTTTTGAGTCATGCAGCAAAGAACGCGGATCACGGCGCATAGACCGCAGACCGCGAAGCTCGCCCATATCAGAGCGGTAGTTTGCTTTACAAGTTGACGAATTCCTCTCTTGTGAGACATTCTTTGGTAATACGAGATTTTTCCCAGCGATCCATAATGCTCTATTGAATCATGTTCTGGTGAGCACGACTGGCCAGTGGAACCATCACTCTGTTTCCTCGTTTTTTGTCTGTTTGGTCGTTTCGCACTTTCACACACTTGCATCCTCGGTGCCCATCGAATGTTGTGAGCACGGTGGGGCATGGATTGTCTCCCATGCGTTTTCGGGACGCAAACCCCGGACACATCAAAACCCCGATTCCTTCCGGTACCCCCTTATCCTGTGAAAAGAAGCTCGTAGCCTGCGGTTCTCTACCCTTCAGTCTCTTTTTTTCCTAGGCGGTGTGCGGCTCCAGCAGCTAAACCCTTAACATTGCGTATCTTAGCGTCTGTGTGAGTTCTTGCCTGCGCCTCGTTAAGGCAGCCTCCCCAAACTTTCTGCACTTCTCGTCATGCCACAGTCTTTGCACTCCCTCCATTTTTTTTCCACATTTGCATCTTGGTGGAAACAAAAGTCCTTGGCTTCGGATATCGTCCGTGATAGAAGGACTTAATGCCATGTGCTTCCATTGCTGACGTATGGCTCCCCGTGAGTGGTAAACGCCTGATCCTCTACTCCTCTGCAACATACCTCATGGCTCTCCACAGACGATCCGCTTCCGAAAGCTTGCCATGTTAAATCGGAGAAAACATTCAGTATGAGCCAACCATGGTGGTTGCGCCTAACACTCTAAATCGTTTCCCTCCACTTTCATCTCACCCTGTTTCCAGTTTGGATTAAAAAGTGGTCAGATCGGTGGTTATTCAACCTTTGGAATACTGAACATCCATTCTTGCAATTTTCATTCATGAACCTTGTCGTTGACAAATGATGTAACGCACCCGGCATGAAATCAAAATCTTTAATTTTCACTCAAAACTGACAGATGATGAATGTCTGTTTATTTTTGATGTTACAATCTTTTGTCCTTTTATTACATATAATATGAATAAAAATTGACTTTTCTAAATGTCCAGAACTTTTTTTGTCTGAGTTTTATTTCACATGATACCAATTTATTTTACTTTTGGCCTGTTTAATCAAACAACTGAATAACAGGCTAAATAATTAATTTTAGTTGCATGTATATAATGAGGGGGTACATATGGAATTCCTTCCCAGAGTTGTTTGATGTTTTGGTGAGTTATAAATGGAGCCCGTCCAATTGTTTTTAAGCATTATTTGTTAGTGAGGGATGAATGGAGCTTCATTGATAGTAGTGGTTATTAGAGTTTTTTTGGGTGAGTCTAGCAATGGGAGTATTTTTGGTGATTTATGGAGTTCATCGATGAGTTAGGGTTTTAGAGTTTTTTGATTTTTGGATGAGTTTGTAATGGAGCCATATGCAATGAGAGTTTCTTTGTAGTTGAGGTATGAATGGATTTCATTAACGGTGAGTTAGGTTTTGTTAAAGTCATTTGGTGAGTTATGGATGGAGTTCATCAACCTGTTTAGAAATTTTAGGTTTTTTTGTGAGTTTGTGGCAGGTCTCATTTAGAAGGATATGTTTTAGAGTGTTTTTTTTTTGGTTTTGTGTGTGCAGTATATGGAATGGAGTTGACCAATGATGAGTTGTTTTTATAGTTTTCAATAAAATACAAAAAACTAACAAATTAAAAAAAAAATTTTATATTTCTTTTAATTAGAGGAGTTCTTGTGGGTCGCGAGCCGGGTGAACCGCCTGTATCTGCTGAAACGGCCATTCCTCCTTATTTTACGCTTGTAAAGGGCATTCCACTTAATCATTTTAAGTTAGCCCATTATTCCTCCATTGACCATTAAAGGGCATTCAGGCCTTTCTCAGTTTACCAGCTTAAAAGGGCTATTTCCTCCATTTGCCAAGGGCCTTCCATAATTTCCCATGGAAAGGAGCAATGCAATTTTATTTTAAAAGTAAACAGTGCCATTCCTCTTCATTAACAAAGAAAGGGACAGCCTCAATTTACTATATATTAAAAGGCTATCCTCCATTTACAAATAACCGGCCATTCCTCAATTAACCAGTTAAAGGGCCATTACCAAATAAAGGTGCATATAATTTTCCTGAAATGGTTACGATATAATTGATTACCAGAGGCATTAGGTAATTTCAAAAAGAAAATTATGACAGGAATGTATTTTTTGCACGCATTTGAAGAAGACCACCCCCGGGTTCATGTTTGAGACCTCAAATACTTGTACTACAACTACATTTTCTATTTTGCCAAAGCATGATTTTATGTCCATCTTGAATCTTTTTGTTCAAAAACTGTCTGCCACCAAACTTTGTCTTAGGTGTCCTCAGCATTGCGTCTCCAAGAATCATTCAGTTCCACCAGACCGTGGGTCGTAAATGCATCATTGAGGCCCTCTCGTTGGTATATGCCTTCCTGGGGGTACAACATCCGTGTTATTCATTGCCCTTTAAATTGCCATCGATTATTTCATCTCCTCCACACTGTAATAGCCTCTCTTTTCTGCACTTTCTTACCCGAGTCCAGCTTCATATTTCCATACCTGTGGAGGGCCGGTCTCATCGCTTTTGTGTGCATTTAATGGCAACACTGTGGTAGTTTTCATCCTTGTCCTCACATATTCGCGACCGTTCGGGGTTTTAGGTAGTGCAAGGCAACGTAATTTAATGGACTCTAGGGACACTTTTTCCATATACCTCTCACCAGAAACGAAACACTCTCTTGGTTTTAAATAATTATTGCAATATTCGAGTGGCTTTACAATGCTTTAGGTTAGCGGTACCCAACTGAACTGCGCTAAAGAAAATACTCAGAGCTGATAACTTACCTACTAACCATTTCAGACTGCTCCTCCGTACATAGAAACGAAGATAAGAAGATGTTTTTTGACTGAACCTGAAAGGTGAAGGTAGATGAGCGCATTGACCTTTCCTGACATGTAGTTAACAATTTTTAACCTCTAAGGCCGCTTAAAAAAATAGTTAGGATTCCCGTCCTACTGGTCTTCGAGAAGTGAGAGAGGGAGGCTTTTTTTTTACTATTCGCGATGGTAGCCAACTGCTTTAAATGACATTACTGGAATGTCTGAAACTTGCAGTGTGTCGCAAATAGGCAGTGGGCTATCATTCATATACATGTCTCAATATTGTAAACATTTTCAACTGTTAAATTTTATACAGTCTGTAACCATAAATACTCCCTGTTCATGAGGTATCGTCCATGTATCGTCGTTTTCGATTACGATGGTTCGGTTGCCGACTTTCATCACCCACCCTGCACGCCCCAAAGCTCAGGCTCAAACACCCCCCCCCCCACCCCCCCCCCCCACATTTGGTGAATCTATAATAATACTTTTAAAAACCTTTACTTATTTTATCTACATGCACCATGTCATTTTGTATGTATACTAAAAGTATCTAAGAAACCCTGTTGTGTTTTGTGACATTTAACTTTTCCATCAATAAAGGTTTGTAATCAGCATGAAGATCAGTATGCCTAATGACTGAATGAACGAACATATACAGAATCAGAATGATGAACCTCGCATGCGTGAATCTGTGCATGAAGTGAAGATGTTCATCATGTGTTAGCCTGTCTTCTGCATAGATCGCCCTAGTACAGGGAACCCTTTAACGTGCGTCGTTTTTTTGACATTGGTCGTCGGGGTTGATTCGTAAATGTGAAATGCAAAAATTTATAATGACTCGTCTGACATGCCCCGAATTTCAGTATGACTCCGTTGTATAGATCGCACCGAACTTCTGTGACAAGCATACTGCCGTCAATAACTTCCTTCTTATAACCAATTCCATCCAATCTCCCCATAGCTTAAACTTATAGCGTAAACTTTTTAAGCACCTTGTACGAAGACGGATGAGGTCATTTTTTTCCGATTACTCGGGCACGTCAACAAAAACTACAGAAGCATGAAGTGTCAAAACACTTTTTATAACGTCCTGCTAAAAAAAATCGACGGTTCTACATTGTGCTATTATCAGTCACCATACTTTCTTACATTGCCTTAATATGGACTGCAAGTAAGGTCACCACGAACTGCACTATGTTTGCACTGCTTTCACACACGGTCAGAATTGCTTATTTAAGAAATTATCTTGGTTTTGGTGGTCACGGAATCCTTGTTTTTTCCAAATAATGCGGAATGTCGGGAACTTCATGTGGTAAGGCAGGCGTGAATCATCGCGCTCACCATAAAGTAATTAATCGCGCAATGAGGCTCGATCGAGCTCGCAAGTGCCTTAAAGACAATGTCTGCTGTCAAACTATACTCAAGTCAACACTGTGCTAGCTAAGTTCAGATGGCACTGACCATGACGTACATATAACCCTACCCGAAGATTCTCCTCTCCCGAAACGGCGTAACGAAAATCTAGGTGCCCAAAAAGTATTTAATGAGCATACGCACTTCAATAACATAGGTTTGGGCACCCCACCATATTTGGTTTACGTATCGTCCGGATTTTGGAGGAAAGTCCTTATGCATATTATGAGACACGCGAGGTTAGTTTCCTTTTCGTCACACTTAGTGAGTGAAACCACAACAACAACTGATGCCATGTGCTATCTCACGGACTCAATACTCTCTTTTCCTAAGCAAAATTAACAGGGGCATCGGGAGACGTTTTTGTGGCATTAGGGAATGCCGGAATCTTTTTTAAAGCAGAGTTTTCTTCTTCTTCAATCGATTGGTGTTTCTGCGATATATTGCAGAAAACTCGGCCGATCAGACGAGGCCCCTGGGGAAATGCAACACTGGTACATATCGCGTGACGCACAGATGTTTTATATGCGTGTGCTTTGCGCCTCAACAGTGACGACACGCGCGTGCTTACGCAGCAACAACCACACGCGTTCTGTGTGTGAGAGAAAAGGTTTAGCGGGCTTGGGCTCATTCCATATTAATACACGCGATGTCTCCTCTTGTTTAAATCCCGGGGGGGGTTTAATATTCCAGCTCTATGCCTGGACCCAGTGGCCGTAACCAGCCTTTGCAAATGGGGGGGGGGGTGGGCGAAGGGTGTCAGGTTTTTTTTTTTGGATTGGTTGGCAAATTTAGAGTCCTCCATAGACACTGTCCAAAAGTCAGTTCATTTGGTGGGGGGGGCTGAAGGGGGGGGGCAAAGGTTCTGTTTGGGGGGCTGCGCCCCCCCTGCCCCCCCCCCCCCCCCCCCGCTGGTTTTACTGAAGTGCACTTACGGACATGATTTCAGTACGGATTTCTTCATTTTCTCAATTTTTTTACAACTAAAAAAAACACAATTGATGGGCGGTCGAAAGTGGTTGCGGGCGGAGGACGAGAATCGAATATTTTGGCCTTGTTTAATAAAAACGGAATAAACCGCTAAAATAATTAAATTTTATGTTGATGCTAAATATATGAGGGGGGGATACATATGGAGTTCTTGCCAGAGTGTTTTGATGTTTTGGTGAGTTTATTAAATGGACCCGTCAACTGATTTTAAAGCATTATTTGTTAGTGAGGAATGAATGGGGTCATTGATGGTTATGTTCTTAGAGGTATTTTGGTGAGCTAGGAATGGAGTTATTTTTGGTGATTTATGGCAGTTCATCGATTGAGTTCGGTTTTAGAGTTTTTTTTTTTTGATGTTTGGTTGAGTTATAAATGGAGCCCATTAATGAGTTTATTTGTTAGTGAGGTATGGAATGAGTTCATGATGAGTTATGTTGTTAAGTCATTTGGGTGGTTATGGATGGAGTTAAAACCTGTTTAGAATGTTTAGGTTTTTTGTGAGTTATGGCATCATGCGAAGTTATGTTTAGAGGTTTTTTTTTTTGGTTTTGGTGAGTTATGGATGGAGTTCACCAATGATGAGTTGTTTTTAGAGTATTATGTTGGTGAGATATGGATCGAGTTCATTGATGAGTTATGGTTTTAGAGTTCTTGGTGGTCGAGAAAGCCGGGTGACCGCATTGTATCTATTAAAAGGCCATTCCTCCATTATTACCTTTTTAAGGGCGAGGCAATTCCATTAATAATTTTACCCAATTACTTCCCATTTAACCAAAATTAAAGGGCCATTCAGGCCATCTCTCAGTTACCATGTTTTAAAGGGCTATTCCTCCATTTGCCAACAAAGGGGGCCATTCAATAATTTACCTTGGAAAGGGCGATGCAATTTTATTTAAATAATTACAGTTGCCATTACTTCATTTACCAAAGAAAGGGACATTCCTAAATTACTAATTATTAAAAGGATATTCCTCATTTACCCAAAATAAAACCCGGCCATTCCTCAATTACCAGTTAAAGGGCCATTCCCAATAAAGATGGTGTGCATTATATGATTTTCTGAAAATGGTTAAGATATAATGGGAGAAATTAAAGAGGCATTATGTAATTTTCAAAAAAAAATTATGACAGGAAGGTATATTTTTTGCACCATTTGAAGAAGAGCACCCCCGGGTTTCTGTTGACCTCAAATACTTTTGTGCTACACTACCTTTCTATTTTTGCCAAAGAATATTTCTGTCATCTTGAATCTTATTTGTTCAAAAACTGTCTGCCAACAAATACTTGTTCTTAGGTCGGGTTTCATGCATTGCGTCTTCCAGAATCATTCCAGTGCACCATACACGTGGGTCTTATGCATCATTTATGCTCTCGTTGGATATGCTTCAATGGGAGGTTACAACATCCGTGTTATTCATCTGCCCTTGTAAATTGCATCGATTATGTCATGTCTCTTCCACCAAGCTGTAATAGCTCTGGCACAAAAAACTTTCTTACCGAGTCAGCTTCAGATTCAAAGTTACCGTGCTGGGCGGTCTCATCGCTTTTGGTGCATTTATGGCAACATCTGTGGAGTTTCATCCTGGTCTCACAATTCGCGACCCGCGTTCGGGGTTTAGGTAAGTGCCAAGGCAACCGTATATTAAAGGGGACTTCTAGGCGGAAATGTTCAAGTATACCTCTCACCAGAAAAAAAAACTCTCTGTGTTAAATTAATTTGTAATATTTCTAGTGGCTTTACAATGCTTTAGGTTACCCAATGAAATGCAAGAAAAACCAGAGCTGAATAACTTACCTATAAACCATTCAGACTGCTCCGTATAGAAGAAGAAGATAGAAGATGTTTGACGAAAATGAAAGGTGAAGTATATGAGGCATTGACCGTTCCTGGAACAATGTAGTATAAACAATTTTAACTCATAAGGCCGCTTTTAAAAAAATAGTTAGATTCACGTCCTACTGGTCTTCGAAAAGTTACAAGGGAGGGAGGCTTTTTTTTTATTCGCGATGCTAGCCAACTGCTTTAATGACAATACTGAGGTCTGGAAACTGCAGGGGTCTCAAAAATCGG